>CAJNIZ010025413.1:16762-46855 GCA_905231905.1 Symbiodinium pilosum
GGCGGCGGCGGTGGTGGCGCCGGCGGCGTTGGTGGTGGTGGTGGTGGTTGCAGCGCTAGAAAGAATAATGAGAGTAGCAGCTCACATCCAATTCCAGCCCACCTTGCTGTAGACGCCCCAGGGCATGTTGGTCAGCCACTCCAAATAGTTTCGGGTCATCTGATACTCTTGCGATTCCTCGCGCATCTGGGCATGCATTCCGTTTGCAAGGAACTGGCATAAGCAACCATAGCACAAGACTCATCGGCAAACAAGCAGTAATGAGCGTCAGCAGAACAAGCACTGGCAAAAAAGAAGCAACGAGAGACAGCAACACTTGCGAGGGGGATTGCTAGGAACAAGTGCAGATGGAACCACCCCATGTCCCAACACCCATACTCTCACCTATAATCCCTATATAACCCTAACTAGTAGTTTCCATTTCATTTTCCGTTCCCTGTATGACCCCAACATAACCCCTATGTAACCTCTATATAACCCGTGTAACTCGTGTAATCTCTGTAGGCTCCAATAAAAAAACGCCCGAGCTTTAAAGTGAACAGCTTTTGTCCAACTTAAGGTCAAAGAGCACGCAGTTTAGGGTTTAGGCTTTAGGGATTGGTGGGGTCCCAAAACCCCCGCGGAAATAAAGCAAACAAGTTCCGCGTGGTTTACAGAAATTGGTCAGGTCTTGGTTAACTGAAGGTTTAGTCTAGTTTGAAAGCCTAAGGATCTGAAATCTGAAGCTTCAAATTTGAAACCTCAAATCCTCATTGAGGATGGTGGCTCTCTTAAGATGGAAAAGGAAATCTGACTCTAAGACATGATTTGCTTTCTGAGTTTCATTAGGCATTAAAGGCTCAGACGTTGCTTCCTGAGCTACCGCTTACGGAACTTGCGTGCGAGGATCTTTCTTTAAATTAGTGGACAAACCCTAGAATAACAGCAATTTGTTTCTGGGTCATTGGCTTCGGAATCTGTTTATGAAGACCTTGTTGCTAGAATGCTCCACAATCAGGAAAGGAAGGCTGATTTGGAAACCTGGCTTGCTTTGTAAGGCCGCTCTTAACATCAGAATGAGGAAGCTGATGCTCAGAGAGGTTTAGGGCCTAGGGCTGATTAAAACTTATCAGGAATCAAAGGCTCCATATTGCTTTCTGAGCGACCCGTACAGACCCTACGTGAGAGGATTGTTCCGGACGTGAATGGAAGACATCTAGAGTAGCAGCAAGTGTTTTCAGGGTGATTAGTTTCGTTGAAGCCGATTTGTTTGGGAACCCTTTTGAGCTAAAATCAAAGTCACATTAAAGCCTATTTAACTCAAAGTTTACATCAGTTTAAATCCATTCAGTTTAATGGCAAACAGACAGGGATATCCGTAGTCAATTGAAACGTAATAAAAATCAAGTTAATGTCCCTTGCTTCTCTTACTCTAATTTCTCACTGTTACTGCCGCATTGCTGCCTACCCCTACTCTAGTCTCTACATCCGCTTCTTATTCCTCACCATCTAAGTCACACTCCTGCTCTTACCGCTTACTCTGGCTCTGCCTGCTTCTGCTTAACTGTACTACTTGTACTGACCATGATTTACTTTTCCTTGTCGGAACTCTGGAATAGTTGGGCTCTGATATTATTCTAGGGGGGTCTTGCTATATAATCAAGAGCGCGGATTGGCCTTGCACATAAAGATTGCATAGAACATGCCCCAACACATTTGTCTGACAGCTTACTTGGAGGGTCAGTGGGACTTAACAAGTACGTTACTGACCCCTTTTCAGACTTATCATAATCCCAGCTATCCCCGTTTCAAACCTACTTGCTCAGTCCCAGCTACCCTAAACCCTACCTACGTTCGTCTGAGCCTTCGCAAGGTTAGCGAATTTCTCCAACTCCTGGTCGATGGCCTGGTGCCACGTGTCAGTCGGCATACAAGTAAGCCCTAGATAGTATATTGGGGTAATATTATTGGGATAATGGAAAATCAAATGGAAACTACTATAGTATATTGGGGGTTTATAGGGATAATGGAAAAGAAAATGGAAGCTACCATAGTATGATAAGGAGCTCAAGCCATAATGTCTGCTCAGGGTAGCACGGATCCTTGAGCATATGTGTATACATGTACACCCTATATATGCACACATTTTCCAATGCATATAGAATATACATATGTATACACTGGGTGTATATATATACATATACCTAAACCATGTAAGTACTATCGATGGGAGAATTCCTCCGCACCTCCAGAAGCAGCCCTCCCCTGGCAGCCCACGTGCCTGAAATGCTTGAACCCACAGAATTCCTTTCTCAACTAAAGTCAAGCCCGCTTGAACTGTAAACCCTAAACCCCAAATCCTGAACCCTTGGCGCCAAGGCCAGTCCCTTCCCCGGAAGCCTCTTTGACTTCCTTTGGCACAGTCTTTTCCTCGAGACGTTGCTTGAACTTCTGCAAGAGGGCATCCTCAGCTTGTGGACTTAGAGTTTAGGGTTCAGGGTTTAGGGTTTAGGGCTGTAGGGTTTAGGGTAGCTGTCCGAAGTGTCACGAAGCACACTGCTGATAATCATATTCTTTGTGATGTTGCCTGAGAAGAATCCTGACCCCAATCTAGCGTTTAGGGTTTAGCTGTTCAGGGCGTAGGGTTTGGTACCGAAAACACACTGGACATGCGCGCAATATTCATACTCAAAAATTAGGAGACGCCCGCACATTTTCTTTTTGACAATAATCGCTTCGTATCTCATCATGAGGGTCCCTGCAGATCTCTTATCTCGAGAACCAACCCAAAAAATACAGGATGTAAGTATGCTGTTGATCTAGGTAGGTCTATTACGCACCACTCCTTCTCTTGAAGCAGTAGACTAGTGGAGGCAATGGGATATTACCTGGTTTTAACTTTATTTTATATCTATCTAGACCTAAACACTGCATCCTAAACCCTAAACCCTAGATCCAAAGCTCTAAACCCTAAACCCTACGTCCTAAACCCTAAAGCCTAAATCCTAAACACTAAATCCTAAATCTAAGCTCCAAACCGTCAAATCTAAAGGCCGGGAAGCGGATCCGTCATCCTTGTCGATGCCAAGCTCCTTCCTTGGCCAGACTTACTCTGGGGCTCCAGCGATTGAAGCTGCATATGGGGAGAGTTTGGGGTTTTAGGGTCAAGGGTTTAGGGTTGAGGGTTTTGGGTTTCGGGTGTAGGGTTTAGGGTCGGGAGTCTGTATATCATGCCTATTTTGGGCCCTAAAGCCTCTAAGTAAGTAGTACCTACTGTGGGCTTAGAATCTAGGGGGTCTATAAGTAGTGGCTGCTGAGTGCAATACAACCTATAGCTGCAGCTAACACCTACTTTAGGCTATTTGGAGCCCCCGGGTTGTATGCGAAGCAGCAACTGCAAGTATCACATGCTGCTTAGTCTTTTCTCTTTGGAGGGGGCTAATATGTAAACTGTAGTATCCTATCCTTGTGTACAGGCTATTTGGGGATTTCTGGGACATATTCACACATTATTGGAGAAAATACAGAGGAAATACAACGAAGTCAAGAGCAGGCTACCCAAGACAAAGAGACAAACTAGCGATGATGGCGTGCCTCAACTTATGCAAGACAACCTCATTAAAAACCAAACCCTAAGCTTAAATTTCATACCTCTCGCTTGGAGCAGCTGTTGTTTCCAGTTTCGGCCCACAGTTTCCTCAAGGTACAATCTCTTCATGCTCCACGTGACAAGAGTTCACGCAAAAACGCAGCCGAACAGTTTTTTGTACCTAACATACTAACCTTTGGGTACTTAGGGTTTATACCATGCGACTATAATGTGTATGTCTACATATATAACCGCATGCCTCAACCCTAAACCCTATACTTCCAACCCAAAAAGTTCCAACGAAAGCACAACGATGCCTGAAGCCTAGACTCGCATTTTGACCTGAAAGCACACAACCCCGCATAGCCTACCCACAGGGTCCGAGTACTCGAATAATGAGGTCGAATTCCCAAATACGATAATCGCAATGGCTGTTGGTACCTAAAACCTTAATGTTTGGGTACTTAGACCCTTAGGGTCCCTACCCTAAACTTAGCTCACGTTACCCTCCAAAAAGGATCCTTTCTAATCAATATAAGAAATCCCATACCCCAAAAATATAAAGGATCCTAGTAAACCCTAGACCCTAAACCCTGGACCCTTAGGGTCCCTAACCTAAACCCTCAACTCTGAGCCCTTAAACTCCCTCCCCTGAACCCTAGACCCTAAACCAGAAGCTGGAGCCTACGAGGTGCGGGCATGAGTCTTGATGGTTTTGAGCTGCTCTCGCAGCATGAACTCGCGCTGGTGCTTATTCATCTTTTCCTTCGGAGAAGCTGCGCTTAGTGCGGCTTTAGGGTTTAAAGTTTAGGTTTTTGGACTTTGGGTTGGAGGCTCAGGGGTTACAATACCATCCCCCTCAAGAGTACCCTCCCAAGATCTAGAATCCTGTTAGAATCCCCCTTAAGTAGATACAATATGGCTTTGGGTATATTATAATAAGATCCCCATCTACCCCATATTCTATCTACTTAAGGGGGTCTATAAGCCTTGTTAGGCCCGAGATGATCCTTATCAGCTCCTTGAGCCCTGGCGTGGGGTACCTGTGGGGATGGTACTTGGTACTAGAACCTCTTAAAAGGTGGTCAGGCAAAAAGGCACAAGGGCCTTGACATTCCCCCTCCCCGTTATATTTATAGGGTTTGGGTTTTGGGTTTAGAGTGGCTTAGGATTGAGAGTTTGGGGTTTTGGGTTGAGGGTGGTTTAGGGTTTTCGGTGTACGGTGGTTGAGGGTTTTGGGTTGTGGGCCGCGATCATAAGCAGGCCCCTTCTTGACTACTTGCCATCCTTCTTCAGCCTTCGCTGTGGACATAAGGCCCTAAACCCTGAACCTTAATCTTAAATCAAATTACCAGAATGAGTATATGTAGGAATTAATATGACTTCCCCAATTTTGTTGCTTAAATTAAGTTCCTTTCCCGCATCCTGGTAATATAAGAGCTCCAGCACATCTTAGCGGCTCATGGGTTCTGCAGGCACAAGTTGCAGCAAGCTGGCAGAAGTCTACCCTCCCGGAAACTAACGTGGAAACTATCGGCGGACTACAGTCCTGCTAAAAAGGCGGCTATATGGGCTTCCAGGGGTTCGTTTGGGGGAATGTAGACACAAACATCCTGGGGAACCCTCTCTGGCCTGGAACAATCGCAAGTTGCAGACCGGAGGGGGGTGAGGGTGTAGGGTTTGATTAAAAATTTCGTACATATGTAAAAAAAGGGTAGACCACCATGTTCCCCTTGATTTGGTGGGCCAGAGATACTCTGCCTGGTGCTTCCTAGGGAACGGAGGAATGGATCCCCTACAGTAGCACCTCTATAACCTTGAATCATCTAGCTTGAATTTTCTTGTCCAGTTCCCCGCCCTAATCCCTAAATTTGTAAACCCGACAACCTGACAGACAGCAATCTTTCGAGCACCTCGATCTGCGACGCGATCTTCTGCTGAAGCTTGGAGAGCCTCAAAGAATCAGTTTAGGGTTTAGAGTTTAGGGGTTGCCAACCACTGGGATGTATGTGGAGACCCTATCCAAATTGAATCTTTTGACTTCATAGGAAAGTAATATGCGCATAACTAGGGGCCGTAGAATGAGAAAATATTCTTGGGAATATCCTAGACCACCCCTGGACTGTCACCCACCTGCCCCCATGGTTCCCTTGAACTGGCCTTAGCTCACCCGGCTGAAGCCTAGTCAACGAAAAACCGTCTAGGGTGCGAACGTTGAGGAGATGATTAGAACGGTTAGGGAACCCATAGAAGAGTGGAAGCGGAAAAAAACTGAAAGGGCATGATCCCTATGCCTAACTTTAAAGTCGCTACTGGTGTTGATGGGCAGGACCCTGCATGACTCTATAAGTACAGTGCAGTACCATAATCTGGGTTACCATAATCTGGGTTGCTGTTCAGGAAGTTAGATTAAGTTGTGGGAAGGCGACCCTATTATCCCATATTACCGTAACTACAATTAAGTTCCTTAACAGCTACTCACCAGTAATTCCCAGTGCTTAGATACATATGGTCATGCAGGATTTTATCAATCAACCGCATGCTGGTTGATACTAAGCCATCTGCACGACCTATCCCTTGAAAATTGTGTGGTATTCTACTTATTCAAGGTCGTGCAGGATTTTAGCATCACTGGCTTCCCTTCGGCATGACCAACTTTATAGGGCTGGGTGCCTCAATATTCATATGGAAGACACAACCCCGAAACGTGATACTGTATTATCATGTTTCATACACTACATACTATATACGATGTACTAGTTACAGTACTGTACGGCCTATACTGGAAGATACTATACACAAATATCGAAGGAGGGAATTTCTGGCAGCGAGGAGCGTACTTGGAGGGTCAGGGAGACTAAGTAAGCAGATCCATAACACCTACAAGCCATAAAAGCCTAACCTACTTAGACCCTCCAATGTACTTCCTTTTGGGTTTGGTATGGTTTTTGGTTAAGACTCTTATTAGGACTACCAAAAAGGAACTACATGGGAGGGTCCAGCTACTTACCTCCACGCAAGCACCCCCCAAGACGAGAAGCACTCCAGCGAGTGCTTGCGAGCACGGAGGCTCCATGGATGTTCCAACGTCAACCCTAGGATTCCAAAGAGCCCAATCCAACTGGTTGTTGGTAGGAAATATGGGAACACTTTATACAAGGGACATTTAGGGATTATATTCCAATATCCCCTGCTAAGTACCAGTAAGCTGGCAGATCATATTCACAGACTTTAGGGCCCAATGCAGGTATCATTTGCAGCCATGGATCCACAGAGCAATTCTGGGTCCAAGAGTCTAGATTCAGGGTGCAGCAGTCGTGTTGCGCGAGAGCGCGAGGCTAGCATGTTCAGCGTCTGGATGTGCACGCGGTCTCATTCAAGAGATTCTCGCGTTGTGTGGTCCGACTGGTTGAGAAGTGAGTACATCGCGCGCTCTACTGGATTACTATTAAGAACTCAATTTAAGTTACTATACTGGGGAAACCATATTAAATACTATACATACCCATTATGTCGCGCGCTCTACTGGATTACTATTAAAAACTCAATTTAAGTTACTATACTGGGGAAACCATATTAAATACTATACATACCCATTATGGTAACTTAACTGAAGTTCCTTAACAGCACCCAAGCTTAAGCACACCCATCTTCGCGGAAGCTACACACCATGGATCCCATGCGAGGAGCTAGACACGTTTCGCATTCCATAGATGCACTCATACGCCAGGGTATCGGGCAAATCGTAGGTATTTTCCACAAAGTCTGGCCGCAGAATAGACCCCAATACACTACAATCCTTGTTATAAGGACTCCCCAGGTTTGGGGTTTGGGGTTTAGGGAAAAATAGTAGCCCAAATCATACCTTTTTAGGTCTAGGTCTAGGCAATCGGGCCCCCAATCCCCTTGCTGATTCGCAGGCTCTCTGGGCTATTTGTTTGAGGTGTCTTGGTCAGGACAAGTTGCTCAAGCTCCTTCTTCACAAGCTCCAAAGCAAGCCTGCACAGCACCGTGGTTGCGACGAGATTATACCCTTGTCTCCTTGAAATATGAGGTGACATCAGATTTACTTGTTTGACCGCTGTTGGTTGAGTTATTGCATCGCGTCTCTGGGTTTCGGGCATCTTCTCACAACCCTAACCTAGATGAACTCAGCCCACAGTTTCATTGAGCCCCCTAAAGATCTTGGGGAGTTTGAGGAATAACTACCACCTAGACAAAACGAAGTAAATGCTTGTTTAGGCCGCGTCTCATACCACCATCTCAGAATATTCTACATTACTACAAGCCCTGCATTTGAGAAACCCATTCTGGAGACTCCAAAGACACGGTTTAGGGTCTAGGGTTTAATGGGTTTAGGGTAATTGTGCTTTGGGGGAAACCCCCCACCCCATCTTCAAGCTTCCTGTCTATGAGGCCACACTGGTGGGATGATCTCCCGAACACACTCTTTGTTGGAGGATGCGGCTCCGCGAGCCGACCATCTGCAGTCCTCTAACTGGGTTGCATACGGATTATACAGGGATTATAGGATAGGAGTCATATAGGGATTATAGGAGTCATATAGGAGTTATATAGGGGTCATATAGGGGTCATATGGCGATTATGGGGGTCATATAGGGGTTATATAGGGTTTAGGGCTTTCGGCCTGGGTGGTCCGGATTCAAGATCTATAGTGACCGCCCCGCGCCTTTTTTGGAACCTATGAAGGGGTTTTGGACTCCAACCTATCATAGTCACAAGACCTTTTTTAGCTTACCTTACCTCCCATCCTCCCCCACTGTTGAATTTAACGCTGGGGTTTGCAGGTAGTTGGAAGGCGGTCAGAAGAATCTTGCTACTTGCATGGAATGTAGATACCGTTGTACGACTGTGCTTGTCAAAGACTAAGTCCCCGTATACACCCCTCACCCGCAACACAATCTAAGTTTGAGCTGCTGTCACTAGTTCCTAACTCATGGACATGCAGTCCTGATAGGGAAAATATCCAGAACTACACTTAACTACCAACGGGACCTCTATGTCCACTCCTAACGGTCCCTTGGAACCCTAATGTTAACAGTAGCTCATATAACCCCCATAAGCCTCTACATAATCCAATTTTCCCTTTTAGTTTCCATCATCTTTGTCATTTGACATTCGACTTTCCATTGAAGGAATCATGTAACATCCGTGAATCCTACACCCTCAACCTAAAGAATCCCTGAGCAGTAGTATTGACAGTAGCTCATTTCGTGCCTGATCTTGTCCTGGGCAGTGGTTGCCTCGAGCACCTGCATCAAGCCCCACTGGCCAGGCAAGTACCCCTAGGTTTAGGGTTTGCGGTTTTTTCGGTTTCGGGTCAGGGGGACTTAGTACGTAGGTAAAAAAGGGGAAGTGACTGGGCTTACTACATGGCTTAAAGGGGCTAATGACCCACTTAACACGTCCCTTGACCCTCCAAGCTTACATCATACTAGGATTCCATTTAAGGTATATTCCGTTGGTTAGGGGTATTGGGCTTTTTGTGTACCGCAGGCGACATGACCCAAGCATACGGCATCCTGGTACCCTAAAAATTGAAAAGCAAATTTTGAAAAGAGTGCATAATCTTACACCTAACCCTAAGCCCTAAATACCTAAATTGCCGCGACGATGAAAATCCTTCTTGAGCCCATTGCATCAGAAACACGAGACTTTCAACGGCAACCTCCTCGGATGACCTTCGAAAAAACAATTTGCCATTTCACGTTTGCTGCAGAACTTTCAAGTTAAGCCAGCTTCTGCAGAAATTTCTCAAATCCTAAACCCTAAGCTCATAATTTTGGGCTAGGTCAGGGCAAAGTGGCCAGAATACCGTGTACTCTCCTAAAAACCAAAGGCGCTACGGTTTGGGGCTTAGGGTGGTTAAGGCTTTAGGGTGGATAAGGGTTTAAGGTGGTTTAGGGTTTATGGTTATTTAGGGTTTCGGGTGGTTTAGGTTTTTGGGTGGTGTAGGGTTTGGGTTTAGGGTGGTTTGAAGGTTTCGGGTAAGGGTTTGGGGTTTAGTGCGGTGTAGGCTTCAGGGTGGTTCAGGGTTTAGGGCTGCATGGAGCGCAGAAATAGCATTTACGCTCTACTGCCTGTAGTCTGTCACACTTTCAGTTCCTTAACATGTTGCTGCCACTGCTATATGCTTTTTCTGGTCGTTACTATACGCTATATTGCGCTAAATGCATGTGCCTACGAATGTTCGAATACTGTATTGTGTTGCGTCATACTGTCTTGTGCCTTACGATACTAGACAGCATTCTAGGTTCTTCCTTGGATTATTATTGTTCTCGTTATAAATAGTTATAAAGCCCTAAACCCTATAGTAGTTTCCATTTTCTTTTTCATTCCTCCATTCCCAGCAAAAATTATGTTTTTCTTGCCCTTCCATCTCATTATGTACTTCATAATTAACTCTAAACCCTAAATCTCTAAACCCTAAATCCCTAAATCCTAAAACCCTAATGCTAAATCCCTACACCTTCCCCTTCTCAGCAGTCTGGAGCCTGCTGCAGTTCCTTTCCCTCTGCTGAGGTGAGTGCAGCAGCAAAGTGCCTTTCGAAGGGGCTCAATGTATGACTGGGTCCCTAGGGTTTAGGGGCCCATATTGGGGTTATATTACCCCAATGGTGGAGAATCAAATGGAAAAGAAAATGGAAAATGAGATGGAAACTACCCCTTATAAAGATGATCGTGCTTAGGGGGTATGTAAGGCAGGGGCCCCATAGTTCTGGAAATGACCAAGTTCTAGCGCAAGAATACATGCAGTGGGCAAGAAGTTTATCAGATGTTGGTGGGATTCAGGGCTCACCTGCTGGGGAAGGTCCAGAAATGATGATCCTAAACCAGGGTCGCGTCGTGCAACACAAAACACGCTTGATATCTCGTCTTTCCCTCGTCGAACCCCGACATGCTAGGACTCTACCATTTAGCTTTAGCCCCCACAACTGTCGGATGCAGCCGCTTGTGGTGACCACGTCTACAAGATACCTAGAAGACACGCTCCACATCTCGACCCAAACCAGCAACACGGAGAGCAGCGTACTCAGAAATACTGGACCGTAACAATCCTAATGTGATCACATGATAACTCACACAAAAACCCTGGAGTTCCAAATAGCCCAAGGCAGACAGTATGCGGAAGCTGTAGAACCCCAAGTAATGCTTTTTGGAGACTCGGAGCTTCAGGGAAAGCCTCACAAAATCATTCAGGCTTCTATCTTCTGGAGCAAGGAACGCGACCACATGTGCTTTCATCTTCTCCACGCGCTCGTAGTAGTTTTGGTGGATGAGCGCGGCATACTCACCTGAAGGCTCGTATATGCATTGGCCCGTTTGTAAGAGGTTTCTTAATCTTCTTTGCAACCCAAATGCGGGAGAGATCTGCGCAAAAAACCTAGCTGATGGCTGGTGCATCTCATGCAGCGCGCTCTACACCAGCGGCAGAAGAACTCATACAGTTTCTTGGGGTAGTTACTATGTTGTGTAGGCTGAAGAAAAAGTGTTCCAAAGACATCCGAAGGAATTCTGTTGGTCCTTGCGGCTTCTCCGATGAAACAAACATCACTGTCTCAGGTGCCCTTCGACGATGCCCCTGAGGCTCTGGCGGAAACCTGGGTTGATCTTCATGATCTCCTTCCAGCAGAACTAATCAAAATTCAAACGACACGGAAAGTGACAATCGCACCGGACTCATATAGGGCTTTACAATAAGGCTTCTAGGGTGTAGGGTATGATGATGGAGAATCAGTTGGAACAAAACAGCAAGGAAACTGGGAGAACATAGCAAGTCAGGGTTAAGGGAATTTGGAGTAGGTAGCCAAATTACACAATGGCACATAATGTTCTCCAGAAGAGAAATTGCAGGAAGTGTGTATAACCTGGGCTTTCCTTACCTCGTCAGAATGCGCTGGGCGTGCTGCGGCGTGTTGGGTGTGGACTTTGTGTACGCTTTCCCTGGGCCTCTTATTGTACAGCCAAGTCAGAATAAGCTGCGTCCACACAATGGCGTTGAACATACCTCACGTTACTTGCCTCTGGGAAGCATTAAACCATGAACCCCATATATCCCTATATAACCCCTATATAGCCCCCATGTATCCCCTATCCGGTGGGCATTTCGTTCATGGGTCAAACAGCCTTAAACCTGATAAATGGCTCCTGTTCAAGCTGTTGACGCTTAGTCGCCTGGACTCCGTCAGGTCTTGGCAGACCGCAAAACACAAAGCAAACCACAGGCCTGTCTAACTCTCCAAAGAGTGCGGCAAGAATCTGCGGCATGTATTCACAAGTTGTGGTGTATCCTACGTTGAAGTCAAAGCATGTTGAGGGCTACCCCAGCTGCCAAATGAGATCGGCTGGAAGGCATGGCTACTGGTGCCGGACTTGCTTCCATCGACGCTTGTTACAGGCTCGTTGAAGCTGAGGTGGCTGGGGAAGAATACATGCCAGGTAGAGTCCTGCCACTTCAACAGAGGCAACGCCATTGACAACATGTAGCTTGGCTTGGCGTTCCGCGCCAGAACTTCAGCACCAGGTGATTTGTAGTTCTCAGCAGCTGTGAGTCATGAAGTACTACAAACACAGAATCCTTACCTACCTTTGCGACCCGAATCCTGCTTCTTGAGTTTCGCTGGCGCGCCTTGATCGTCTGCATGGTCTCGTTCATGGTGGCCTTGAGCATATCGTCCTCCCGGAATGACAAGTTTAGGGTTTAGGGTTTAGGGGTTAGGATTTAGGGGTTAGGGTTTAGGGGTTAGGGTTTAGGGTTTAGGGTTTAGGGCTTAGGCATCCTAAAAGGAAAGGTAGGCACCGACGTAGGGGGCCTCCACAGCAAAAGAGTGCAAAGAAAGACCCAAATCTGTTGTTCTTCAAAAGCCGAACCATGTGAACCATAGTCTAAACACCTAGTATCCACCTTAATAACCCTTATAATAGTCCCCTATACAATCCCCTTTAAGGAGTTTAGACTATGGCTCATGCGTCTCCAGCATGGAGTTTCGGTAACTTTGCTGTTTGGCTTCTGTGCAGGAAGTGGTGTATCGATGATGCTTGCAATGTTCATTCTTCCTGGACACGCCGCATCTTCCAAATAAAGAAGCAACCTCATGAATGTGACCTGGAAACAAGAAGTAAGCATTTCAATGTGCGCTTGCAGGTCTTGCCATACCTAGCCATGAACACCCCCCTTGCTTTAGGTTGGAAAAATTCGTTTAACAACAGACTCCTGACCAGCCATTTCATAGCAAGGGCCCTCCAATAAACATCCACAAAGAAATGGTGCCTGAAATCTCTGCTTCCAACGCCCAAGGTTCGGTATTGATGGGGAAACAAAATATCAGCTTGGCTTCGCGGGACCTACCTGCCGACATCACAACCAGCACGAAGAACCCCTTTCCCAAGCGTCCACGGCGTCTTCGTTCTCGTACTTCACTTGCGAGATTTTCACCTCCAGGACTTAGCGCGTGTTCGACCCCAAGAGATCCCCCTGCCTATTGAACAAGGCTTCGGGGCTCCATGGCTTCCCTGGATGTTTTTAGGGTTCTGGGTTGAGGGTGAAGGGGTTTGGGGTTGGGGTGTAGGGTTCTGGGCTTAGGGTGAAGGGGTTTGGGGTTGGGGTTTGGGGTTTAGGGTTTGGGGTTTAGGGTCCATTACTTTTCAGGTCGCGGAATGGCAAACAATATGAGTTTGTCACCCAAGCCCCCAACTTAGCGCAGACCTGAACCTGGTGTCTCCACCCCTTAAAACCTGAGCTAAGACTTAAATAAACCCAAAACCATTGCTTCCACGATAACTGTGTTGGAGATCCTGGGGACTTGCACTTCGTAAAGCCGTATAATATGTTTCATGACAGGACCAGGCCGCACAATATGACATGCTCCCTCGCAACTGCACTGAAGCCTAAGCAGCTACGTTTGAGCTGAAGGCAATCCCAGGACAAAGCGGCTGCGCGCACGAGCAGGATGGCTGAAGAAGCACTCCTTACCTGTACCATTGTCTAAACTCCTAGTATCCCCCATAATAACCCCTATAGTAGTCCCCTATGTAATCCCCCATGTACCCCCCTTTAAGGAGTTTAGACTATAGCTCACCTCATTTCCCAAAAAAGGCCTGCAATGGAGGGCCGTTTTGCAGCACTTCCTCCATGCGAACGATTTCAACACCTCGGGCGCAATTCACATGGAAGCCGTGTGAATGATGAGCTGCAGAATTCTGACATGCCTTCTACCTGGATAGCCAAGAGGGAGGTCTCCAGAAAGTCCTGAGCCCTTGAACCTTAAACTCTAAACCCTAAACCTCAAAGCCTAAAACCTATATAACCCTTAAACCTAAACCTTAAACCTTAAAACCTAAACCCTACACCCTTTCTGCCTTCTGCACAGGCCTGGCGCGCAGCTGGAGGTTTTGGCCGGACTTGACCGCTCGAACAACCCAGACAGAAACTACAAACGTGAGGAATATTGTGTATTTATTGCTTACTGCTTTTTATCTACTATGACTATTACTACTACTATTATTAGTTACTTTTATTCCTACTAGAACTCTCATGACTTTTATTAACCTTATTTCTAGTAATACCATTTACTATTTGCTATAATACAATTATAAGTACGCTTGCTACTGGGTAAGCTCAGGATTTCAGAAGATGCTGGTCAAGCTCACTCGAGACCTGACCGCCGCACGCTACTGCTCTATCTTGCTAGACACCACCACTTCCACCGCCCCAACAGTGCTGGTGGCCCTGCCCACGCCAGTGAAACGATGACGAAAAGGACAAGGCACGGACGCGAGCGCGGCCGGGCGGCGATGACAACGACAAGGAGAATGACCACCATAACAACGCAGTCGACACGACAAGGTAGAGGAGGAGGTCTACCCTCCTTTTGCTTCTCCTTCTACTACTGCTGTGGATAATTGCTGCTACTCGTGCGCTTGCAGCTGTGGCGGCTGTTGTTTTGCTAGCACAACAGCTGCGACTACCGCCACTTACATGACAAATGGGTAGCTCTGTATGATCGTATACCAAGGTCATGCAGGATGTGACCCATATCTATCTAAACCCTAGACCCTAAACGCAAGAAAGACATCCTGAGGGGCTTGCCATTGACCAGCATCTGCAAGCCCACCTGCAAGAAGCGAGTCTATAACCAAGAATACACTGCCCGAAGGGTCCATGAAGGTGTCTATACACAAAAATGTGTGTATATATATAGAGAGAGAGAGAGTATACGGTTTAAGGTGTAGGGTTAAGGGAATGGGGTATAGACTTTTGGCATTAGGGCTCTTTCCCCAGTAGTGAGAGTCAACTGAATAATGAGTGAGAAGGAAACTGAGGGTATACCGGGTATATGGATGATTATGAATGATAAGTAACTTCGGCTCCGGCAGGGCAGAGCATACTGTGTGCTATGGCCGCATGAGAACCCAGCAAGGGCAGACTGCCGTTGCGCTGAATGCCTTAACACGAGAGATGGGCCCTTATGTAGAGTGCAAGGAAGCATGTGAGGAACATTTAATAGTTTCCATGAATAGGGGGTATAGACCTGCAAATACTATACTCATTATTAGAAGGATCCCCATCCAGGTACCCCTAATTTTGGCAAACCTTCACTTACAGCCTATGCATGATCGTTCTTCTGATTTTGTACCAGGGGCAAAGGCCACCAGCATCTCTCGACGCTACTCCCCTGTCCGGAAAACATCCGTTGGAAACTACGTTGGCAGATGCTACTATTTCCCTTCCTATTTCTGTCCCTTTTGCTGCTATCAAGATCACCATTATTATCAGACCATTCTTGTTATTACTGGTAAGTCAGATTCAGTGTGCTCTTTTTCAAACTCAGAATAGCATGGCCGGCATTTGCTCGCAAAACCGGGGGTGTTCAGCAAGCCTTACTTGAAGGTTCACGGGACATAGTGGCTACTGGTAGCACTACTTTTAATCCCCAGAGCTGGACTTATGAAGGGGGACTCAAATGATAGGTAGGGAGAATGCTCAGTTCAAAGATGTTAAAAGTAATCACTAAGTCCCATGCACCTTCAAGTAAACATCATGCATGTTCTCGCAAGCTGCGGCCACAGAAGCGGATTCAGCCGTCAACACGCCAAACCACAGAAACTTCAAAAAATGAGATTTAGGGTTTAGGGTGAAGTTCTAGAAAGCCTGAACCGGAAACCTGATGAACCTGAACCTAAATCGTTTTTTACATTTGAAAACCTGTGATCACAGAAACCTCATGCCTGGAACCCTAGAAAAAGAAAGCACGTTTGGTTTCGATTTTGAGAAAACATTGAAACCTGGGCCCTGAACCCCTAGAACCCTAAACCGTAAACCCCTAGCACCATCAGTCCTAAACCCCTAGCACCCTAAACCCTAAACCCCTAGAACCCTTAACTCTTAGCACCCTAAACCCCTAGAATCCTACTCCCTAAACCCTAAACCCTAAACCCTCAAACTCCTAGCTTGCATCTTGAGTCGCGCCTGCTGGCCTGACTGTGCAACAATGGGCATCGCCTGGCAGCCCAAGGGCTCGCCATTTAGGGTTCAGGGTTTAGGGTATGAAGCTGCAGGCATTAAGAGCGGGTTGCCCCCGTGCGTCCGGGAGCCAGAGGCAGCCTTGTGCCGGGGTTGGCAGATGTAGCCTTACACAGGTTATGAGCGCCCAAGGTTATGTTGTGCTGCGCAACTTCGTGACAGAGGTCCTGGCCAAGTGAGCGGGGAAGTTTGTAAGGGCGCTTGCGTCGAGCACGGGCGTGCCTTGATCCAAGGGTTGTCCCAAACCTTGGTTAACGCTGGGTAAGGGCTTCCTTTTGGGGATGGGTTTGCGTAGCCGGCCCGCTGCCGGGAGCCATGAAAAAGTAAGCTTTCTGGAGGACGGTGATGCTGGAAGACGTCTCAGGCAGGGCTTGGCTGCGAAGGGCAAAGGCCCAGAAGTGTATCGCAGGGTGCTGTGGAGCAAAGCTGCAGTCACCGGTCTTTGCCCCCAAAAGTGAGGCCAGGAAAGCGGGTCATCGGCAAAAGGCACATGTGTATATAGTGGGTGCAGTTCTGAGAGTCACTCTCCACTTGCAGTGCTGAGTGAGGGGGAGTGTGAAGCTGCAGGCATTAAGAGCGGGTTGCCCCCGTGCGTCCGGGAGCCAGAGGCAGCCTTGTGGTGGTTGTGCTCAGCTGTCCGGGGTTGGCAGATGTAGGCTTATCCATAGGGTTTAGGGTTTAGGGTTCAGGGTTTAGGGTTTAGGGCCCTTGAAGAGTATATTAGGGGTTACATGGGGTTAGTAAGGAATTACTGGCCCATGTAAAAGGGACATAGACGTTATATGGGGTTGTATCAAAAATACGGAATTTAGGGGGCCCCCCTTGAAGGGGATCTGACATGGTTTCATGGGGATAGGTAGGGATGTCTTGGCCTTTAGGATTTCAGGGTTTAAGTGCAGGATTTGAGGGGGCGGGGAGGGAAAGGCGGCAGGGCTCCAGATTTTCATAAAAGTTTCTTGGTTTGGACTTCAGGGTCATGATTCTATGGTCCATGGTAAGGGCTCGGTAAGGGTACATGGCAGTGGTACTATTTTTTATTGTCTTACTGAGGGTAATCACAACAGTGGCAAGCAAGAATAATAATAACAATAAAATAGTAATAATAATAACAATAATAATAGAAATAGTAATAATAGAAATAATAATAGTAGTAATAATATAGTAGGAATAACAATAATAATTACCATAAGTAAATGCAGCATGATAATTGCAGTGAAGTAGTCGTCTAAACCCTGAATCCTGGGGCAAATTTCAGCCCATGAGCTTCAGAATTCTGCAGGTCTGATCAAGCCTCCGTGCAGAACAAACAAAGCAAGGGTTAGACTTTGAACCCTCTATCCCAAGGAATCCATAAAACTCAATATAGGTCCGTGTAGGTATTAAAGATATACCCGGCCCCCAGAGTAGACAAATGGCAACCCCTTCGGGCCCAAGTAGATATTGTAGGTCTACACGGACCATGCCCGATAACCCCACCGGCAAGCCTGCACGATTTTGGCCCGGGTGCCGACTCGGCAGAGCACCTCCATAGGGTCTTGGTTGCCCAGCTCCTGCAACCAGTACTTGGAGGGTCAGGGGGGCTTAGTGGGTTAATAATGGGGATTACTAGGGTTACTCTATGGGTGATCGGGGTTATTAACCTACTTACTAAGTCCCCCTGACCCTCCAAGTATGTTTGGGGTTGAGGGCTTGGGTCTGTAACGAGCACGCGAGGAGGCAGGTTTGCAATTCAACCAGCTCAACGCTGGGAGTTCCTGATTCAAAGTGGGGTCCGATGTGGGTCACACTGACCGAACTATGTACAAGGTACTACCGGGCGTGCTCAACATTTACGCATCATGACTATACTATATAATTGCCAAGAATGATCTCATGAAGACAATGAGGCAATAAAACACTCATTCAGTGCAGAGAGAGCCCTGCACATACAAGGAGTTGAGCTGGCTGGTGACATGCGCTCTTAGGCTACCACTAAGGCGACTTGTGACTCTTTACAACCCTTGAGTCCTTGCCAGGTAGAATGAGAAGCTGAAGCAACAAGGTTGTGCTCTTCTGCTACAGGGCCAGGCCTTCCCACAACATGCATCCTGTAATGTGCTGAAACAACGGCCTCAAAAGAAGATGAAAACTACAACATCATCATTGTTGCAGCTTTCCTACATCCCCAGATCCCAGATTTCCGGCGTGGCTTTGGCAAGGCAGCAATGGTTTGCGATCAGTTCTCGATCCGCCTTTGCTGGGTCCCCCCCGCGTACGTCGGAACTCTAACCCTAAACTGCAAAACCTAGACCCTAAACCCTAGACACTAGACTTGAAACCCCAAACCTGAACAGGCAGCAAGAGGACGGGTATGCACACATGGCCGCTTGCTGCAGAGTGCTGTCGGGACGCTAAGACTGTCAGAAAGATGCCACAACCCCAGACACTCTAAACCCTAAACCCTAAGATCTCCCCCCAGCCGTCCCAAGCATCCACGAGGTCTAAATCATCAAGGTTGAGTTTTTGAGCCACACGGTTACAGGTTTAGGATTTAGGGTTCTTGATGTAGCTTCTCAAAGCGTGCAAGCTACACCTGCCCCAAAAAAGCTATCCCCAGAGAGTAGAAGGATTTTGAAACTGTCTCCAATGGGTTAAGGTGCCTAGAAAATATATGTATATGTATATATATATATATACCGGTCATGAAACACTATCAAAAGGGACTACTACACAATTCCCAGGTATCTTATGCTTAGGTCTTGCGATCTGGGGGAGAAAAGATGCTGCAGCGTGAGAATTCTATTTGTTGTAAAGGTTTAGGGTTTAGATTGCCATTTCAATGCTCAAGTTCTTTTACAGTTGACTTTTCATTGTTCCGCTTATCCCTGAACCCTTTCTGTCCCGATCCATCCCCGCACGTCCTATAAGACCCCTGGCACCGCTATTGGGGACTGTACCCGAGAACTAAACCCTAAACCCTATCTAGCCTTATCTATAATTCTATATGCCTATCCATCTATCTATCTATGGACAACCCCCCCCCCTCTCCATGATCCATTGACGCCCTGCAAACAGGGGAACTCCGGCTACAAACAAACATGTTCAGATGATCGGATGCTAGACATTCACTCTTGCATTGAGTTCAGGCTAATTCCATCAACACTCAGTAACGTTGTACTTGGTGAAAGTCCGAAAATACGGCAAACTAAGTTGAGGGCTTAGGGTTTACAGACACATATCATTATAACCCCAAAATCTCCACCGCAGACTGCCCCAATCCAGCAGCCTAGACCCTAAAACCCTCAACCCTAAACCCCAAATCCTCAACCTTGGAACCCAAAACCCTAAACCCTAATTCCTATACCCAAAACCCTAAACCCTTAACCAAAAACCCTAGACCCTAAACCCCTCAACCCTAAACCCTGAACCCTAGACCCTAAACCTTAAACCCTAAATCCTAAAACCCTTAACCCTAAACCCTAAACCCCAAACCCTATCCTCGAGCTCTGCTGTAGCCTGCACTTGCGACGCAGGTGCGCTCTCTGGCACTTCAGGGGCCTGCAGGAAGGGTACGGGTTGGGTCCTGCCCCCAAGCCATCAACAGCCTGTATTAGGGCTTGGGTTTAGGGATTAGGGCTTAGACATTAACAGGGATATTCAGGGCTTTATATAATTAGACTATCAATCTAAGTGTTAATGGGTGGGGGCAGTACCCAAGGCATGGGCTTTAACAGGTTCAGTGTAGAGATTCATCCCCACATATACCTATCCATCCCATGTACCCTATGTAGCCTATAGTAGCCCGGCTGGAGACTACAGTGGTGTACCTGGACCACCAGTCTTGAAGGTCAGGGCCATTCTTCACCTTTTGTTAAGGTCGAGGTATTGTAGGGTTCTATTGGAACGTCGGGTTCGCGTCTGGGGGAAACTCAATGCCCTGCCTTCAAGCTCAAAACAAGTCAGGTTTTAACTGTCAGTGTCAAAGGACGGCAAGTATCTTCTCTCAACAATAAAACTGATGTAGTTCTATTGGGCGCAGCCAGGTCTGGCGGAAGTAGGCGTTCAATCCGAACCTTTGCAATTTTCTGTGGGCCAGGCCCCGCAACTGCCACCACAACTCTTCACGTGCAACTGAGGTTCGTCTGTAACCCACCAGAAAGCTTGAAATCCCTGTCACGTATCTGTAGTCACATGCTAGACAAGCCCCTAGCCCTCAATATTAATTCCCCCACCCCGAATATAGGGTTTAGGTTTTAGGGTTGAGAATAAGAGGTGTTTAAACAAGGCGCACACAGCTCATTGCAAAAAGCCCCATGCACCTCAGCGGACAGGCTTCTGGGTTGCTGAGCCCAGGTTTTGTAGAGAACACTGGTACAGGGCTTACTTGGGGGGTCAGGGGGACTTAGTAAGTGAGTTAATAAAGGAGATAACTATTAACTACTTACTAAATCCCCCTGACCCTCCAAGTAGGACCGAGCTTAACCCTAAGTCTGAATTGGTTCTCACACTCAGTAAGGTATTGTTGCCAAAGCGATTGTGTCACTCATGTTCACGCCCGCACCTCCAACATCATAGTACAAGCACGCCGAAACAGCCCCATACTCTGGAGAAGACCTCCCTCTGTTCAAAGAAGACCTAAATACAATTAGGACCAAACTACCCACACAGGAACCACTTTGGGGCCTTTGGCAATACATGGCTATATATATATATATGTGTGTATATAGGTATATGTCTATGTATACATGTATGTATATGTGTATGTGCTACATATTTATGTATATATATATACATATGTATGTATAAATATATATATATAGATATATATATATATATACAGATATTATACGTGAGTATATATGCATATAGACTTGTATACGTATTTGTCTGCCATCTATATTACGCTACACCGGTACCTGGACCCTTTGAGAAAGCCGCCTGAAGACCCTCAAAGCCGCCTCCTCGGCCTCCCCCTTCTGTGGCAGCTCAAAGGCCGGGGGGGCCTCCAACAGCATTGGGGAATTATGAGCTGTGACATATGGGGACTTCCCACAATTAGGGGGGACCATATAGGGTTTATATAAGGAGATTTAGGGTTTAGGTTTTTGGGGGTTTAGGATTTCCCAAAAGGAGGGGTATCTTTTCAATGGTGCCTATAGTAAGGATAATAGTCTTTTGGTATCTATTATGAATATACCCTCTTCCAAGGGACAGAATATGTATTATTTTTAAATCCGAGATTTGTACACTTGGATCGCCGGAGTGTATCCTCACAACTAGGATCAAGGAAAATACACAGTTTAGGGTCTAGGGTTTTATTGGTTCAGCGACCAGGTAGGTATACTGCGCATCACTAGGGTTATCAACATGTACTAGATATAAGGGGATTATGCATGGTAAAGCTGGTCATAACTTGAGTGTTTTCCTAACTCCATTCAGAAAAGACATTTGTCCCTCTACGGTCTGCGCTGAAGAAAACATTTCTGGCGGAATCTGTTGGAGATGACGCCCGCTCCACGGGCGGCAAGTTGCCACGGGTGGAGGACTTTAGGCCTACTTGGAGGCCCATGGGACTTAGTAACTACTTAGAACTGGGCTTATAAGCCTACTTATAATCCCCTTAAATGGGCTTATAGGGGTTACCCCAATTATAAGTGGGGCTATACTCCCAGTTATAAGTAATTACTAAGTCCCATGGCCTCCAAGTCATTTTTGGGACTTGCCTTCACGGACAGACCCTTGAGCAGATGCCATTGTTCGGAGTGTTGCATCCGCTTTCCGTGAGCGAGGTTTGCAACGTGTTGCGTTGGCTGCAGTGGCGACATAAACCTGCTTCCGCGAGGAAAGTGCTGCCCCCAAGCCAGTGTAGACAGCACGAAGCATTCCTTGGAGCCGATCCGAGCCATATTTTCATGCTTGGAATTACCTTTCTGCAGCTGCTGGTTCTTTGCCGGTGGGAACTATGGGTTTCTGGCTTCTTGCCAGGCTGTAGTGTTGTAAGATACCAGAAATGGTCAGGCGCGGATGGAGAGAAATGGCCGCGAGAGTCTTGACAAGCATTCACTTGCAGTTCCTGCCTTTGAGGAAAACCAGAAAGGGCCTGCATGGGAACCACAATACAAGCCCCCATAATATTGTACTCTTTATGTTAGGGACCCCAGAAAGGTACCCCTAGTTTTGCGAAGCCCCTAGCTAGCAGTGAGTTCGGAGTGATCGGCCAATTGGCAGGAGTTCCACCTTCCAGGGTTCCAAAGGAACTTACAATCCTCAAATAGTTCGGCTTGTACAAGCACGCACGCAGCGGAAGGTGTTGCTTGGGAGCGTGGTGACCCCTATTATTGCTATTACCCCTACTATTACATCCCTATGATTACGATTATTACTAGTACTACTATTACTACTATGATTACTATTACTACGATTCTTACTCTTATCCCTAGACCTCCTCATGCCAGAGACGCTAGGGCCAACGGCTGTTTCAGCTTTTCAGCCTATGCTCCTAAGTCGGCGCAAGATTTTCGAAATGAATAACCCTATATACCCCTATATGAGCCGTAGTCTAAACTCCTTAAAGGGGGTTTCATAGGGGATTATTTAGGGGACTACTATAGGGGATATTAAGGGGGATACTAGGAGTTTAGATTGTGGCTCATATAACGCCAAATTATTCCTAAACCCTAAACCCATTATCGAAAAACTCGATTTTAGGCTGTCTGATTCAGAGGTGAGTATCCATGTCTGCTTCGTGGACCCGTACTACATGGCAGAGAGGTTCCTCTAAACAGCCAGGTCCCTTCTGGTGCTTTACGAATCAAGACCCTTCGATTTGGATCCTGTGTCTAGCCTACGGGATCTTAGTAGGGAAACAGGGAATAAGATCCTAAATCCCTATGTATATATATATATTCCGTATTAAGAACCAGTAAGCTATTCTGGATTTCAAGCAGAAGCCAAGGGCCAAGCCAGAGCCCTTGAGAAAGGAAGCCACACCCCACAGGCTAAACCCTAAATCTTGAACCTAAAGGAGTACAACAGGGGCCCCAATAATTTCCAATATCATTTTGAGGTCCGTTGAGGTACCATAGATCATAACTATATGAGGAATATGGAACCAGAAACCAGAATCTTGGTACTTATTTAGGCCCCAAAAGTACACCCTGCTTCGGCCATTCTGCACCTGCTTGTGGAGGAAAAGGCTCACAAAGTTCCTTCAGTAGGCACTCTGGTGGAGAGATTTGGGGATTTCCCAAAATTAGGGGTACCTTTTTGGGGGTCCCAATAATAAGGACTATAGATGACTGTAATATTTGGGGGTCTATCTTAGGGTCCCAGTATTTAGGGAAACTACCATTTACAGTTCCAAGTCATTGGGCAGAGGTTTCGTCTCGTTTTGTCCCAGATTCAGAGTGAAGGGCTCGGCCGTTTGTAGTCATGGGACCTTCAACCCGTCTCCAATTCAAAATGCGGGTTTTTCAGGATGTGTGTTTCAGATGCTGCTCCAGATTAAGCTCGTCCATCCTGGGCAAAAAACATGACAGGGATTGAATTCGTAAGGATGAGAAGCCCTTTGAGTCTTCGCAGGAGAAAAAGGGACCCCTCACATACCTCCTGTGACCCTTGTTAGTTATAAGAACCCACGGAAGGGACCCTCTAAACCCTAAACCCTGAACCCTATGTCTTGAAAGCCCAAGTTCATTCGTAGTATTCCGAACTCATTAATCATGAGGACCTGGCGTCCCCTACATAATCCCCTATATGGCCCCCTTGAAGCAGTTTAGATTATGGCTCATGTAATGTCTCACGCTTTAGGGTTTCCTTTCCTGAAGTAAACTTGCTGCAGAACATCGAAAGATTATTGCGAAGATACATGGGACTTTTCTTGTCTTCTCCTGAGACTCTAGCAAAGAAATAGCCTGGACATAAGTTCACGTCCCCCTACCCTACCCCCGAACACAACCTGATCTGATCCCCCCAGTCTGGAAAGAACGACAAAGGCAAAACGACTCACGAACTGATACTTGCGTGCAAGGATCCCCTCAGACGTGAAGCGTATCTTCAGCAACTACGAAATGCTATAACCCTAGCACCAAGACCCTAAATTCTCATCATTTGGTGCCTACCTCTGAGGCTCTAAGACCATAAACAGTACGCACATCGGACCCTGAGGCTCTGTAGATGTCACAACCCTAAACCCTAAACCCTTACCTACATTGGGCCATGTGGAGCGCTTGGGTATAAGGGGCCCATGGCCTCATGACTAGCCCACCTAGACCCTATACCTGTTCTCTATTAGGGTTTGCGGTTCTTTTTTCGGGTTTAGGGTGTAGGGTTGCCCATTACTGCGGGCCTTCATCAGCAATTAAGGGTACTAGGAGGGTCCTAGCAGACTTCTCCCTGGTGCAGAACCCTAAACCCTAAACCCTAAAAGGGGGGTCAGCCCCGCGCCGTCACTCCGAGCTACCAGGAGACCGTCGACGCCTTCGGCGTCTGTCCCTATTCCGATCCTTCCCAGATCTGGTCATCAGGAGCGACCTGGTTTGGGATTGTTGGGTTTAGGGTTGCGGGTTGCGGCTCGGGATTGAAGAACCATGAACATGCACAGCTGTTCTGAAGGGAGTAATTTCTGCAGGGGGCCTTTCTTTAGAAAATCAGTGCGCGCACACTTTCTCTATTGCCTTTCGTCAGTGTCTGTAAGAAAACGGCGTTATGCTAAATGGGCATTCTCTACCTGGAGCCCTGCTGTTGCATCTAGGGTGCCTGTCTCGCAGCACTGAGGGCTCAAGTACAAAGCCACGCAAGTGATCAGGCAAAACTCTTGGCATCCAGCTGCTGCCATGCGTAGAACTGCTCTTTCGACAGCATTGCGGGCCTTGATCAATCAGCATTTTTATCAGAAACTACAGATGCAGGGGAGTGCTGGCATCTACAGGCTCCTGATATGTAGTGCAGCACGACTAATGACTCACATAACTGAGATCAATATCATCACCACAAGTATTGCTAAGACAGCTTCTAATCAGCTACCCAAATATTCTGTGTGGGGGGGGGGGGGTCGGTCATTATTTGGGGATCTGAGAGGACAGATTAGTGCTAAGCCTCATCCCTGGCACTCGCTGGCTTAGCTCCAGGCATGAGCATCACATCTGCCTGGGTTCGGGGCCGTGTGCTGGCGCACGTGATGCTTTCCAAAAATAAGGGGTCCCGATTGAAGGTCCCCATAATAACGGTTATACAAATATACGTATATGTATATTTATATATACATATATGGGGGTCTATGTAGGGATCCCTTCTGCAATGCCTCTATATGACAACTGCCTAGAAAAGACACCAATACTATTGGGGAGCCGCTGTTTCCTTGAACACGTCCTGGACCCATCTTTAAACCGTGACTTCTAGGCATTGGAAAATGGCGCGAATAAAGAGAGCGCAATATGAAACTACGACTTACGGGTGGTTCGTAGAGAATAGGGGAGTATAATCCCTATATAATCCCTGTATAATGTATCCCCTTCTCCCCAACTAGCCAAAAACTCTAAGTAGTAAATGCCATTCTAGTTACCATTCTCCCTGTATGACCCTACATGGTACCCTTTTCTTCCTTCATTCCCTACGAATCCCCAGCAAGACGAAAGTACTCCGAGTTTTTGGGGGCCAAGAAGCTGGAGCCGGAGTAGGGACGGCCGCCGGAGCCTTTCACGCGCTTAGGCTTCAACTTGGGGAACTTGGGGAACTGTAGGGTTAGGCTTTAGGGTTTAGGGTTTAGGTTTTAGAGTTTAGGGTTTTAGAGTCTGGGTAGATGGGGATATTATTATGGTACTTGGCAAGTCCATATTCTATCTACTTGAAGGGGACTATAAGGGTAAGGCTTGTACTTGCTTTAAGGCTCAGGATCTAGGGTTTAGGGTTTAGGCTTAAGGGTGAGGTCGGATGTAGGGTTCAGGTTCAGGGGGGGGCGGGTTGGGGACAGGTTGAACTGACTGCAGCCTGTTTCCTGTTGCAGGGGCTGTACATGGATTTGTTAAAATAGGCGTTCCTAGCAACCCCCCCCCCCCACCCGAAGAGCGTGTGTACATGCCATGCTTGTAATATCAGACCAAGTGGAAACCCTCAGACCTAACTCCTGTTAACCACGGAAGATCCAGGCCCCTCTCCCTCAAAAGACTTGTAATCTCATCAATTCTGAAGCCCCAACCATCCAACAACTCAAAGCCCCATGAATCCCCAACACCCCTAAACCCTGAGCCCCAGCCCGGTTGTCCAAGATCCTAGAGTCCCCAAGCCCCCCAAAACCTAAACCATTTGAGCTACAGTCTAAACTCCTATATCCCCCTAATAAGCCCTATGATACTCCCCTCTATAATCCCTTCTATAACCCGCATTTAAGGAGTTTAGACTATAGCTCATTTAGGGCTGAGGGTACTCTGCGGCCTGTACTGGCTGCAGCGGAGGCACCTGAAACCATTCAGGGATTGAGGAATTTATGTTTAAAAGCTCTACCTGGAAAGTCTCGGTACGCCTTACCAGTGGGCAACTTTAACCCAAAGTGGTACCCCTAAACCTTAAACCCTTAACCCAAAACCGTAGTGTCAGACACAGTAGGGAGAAAATCGGCCATTGCAAAGGGCTCAAAAGGCGGGATGAAGGAAGGTGGGGTATAAGAGATATACCCCGATATGATAGAGTATATACTAAGGCTCCTTTAACCCACCTACCTTCATCCCACCTCGTGAGCCCCTTGACCATTATCATAGACCCCTGGCTTCCCGGGTCTAGGCACCTGTAGGCGCATGACAAAGGGCGCCCTTAGAGCCTCCATGAGCATGTAGTGATGATAGAGGATTTTGAAGGATTTGAGGGTCCTTCTTAAGGACTAGTTAGGGTTTCGAACATATGTAGGATGTGGCTCAGGCGCAAGAGACTAATCAAGCAAAATGAAGAGTCGATAATGCATGCATAGCAATGTTGACGCCCCGGATATAAACCTAAACCCTAAGCCCTAAACCTTAAACCGCCTGTAGAAACAGAATCCCCAGAAGACCCACACCCGGTGGTGACGAGGCTGTGTGGTAAATTCCATAGATATGGGGAGTCCAATGTAGACCCTAAATCTCAACCCCAAAATGGTGCTCTTCAGGTTCCACTGCAAAATTTACAAAGCGAGCGGAATTCACAAAGCATGACAGCGTACTTCTGCACAAGCTGGCTGAGGTCGGCGCCGTTTCCACGGGTAGCGCCATAACGGGCGGCGCTGGCGCAGCCACATCTGGTGCTCGCGCTGCAGGCGGAGGCAGTTCGGCTGGCGGTGCGGTCTAAAATCTGGGGTAATAGCCCGAGTTAAGGCCAATCTGGCCTGATGAGGTATAGAACCCAATGAGGCCACTTTCTCGGCCAGGATACTCTTTGACATCTTGGTCGGTAGTATACTAGGGACAGCACGAACTATTTCCGCAATTCTCAGAAGGAACCTTATGTCTACCAGTAGCACTTCCATAGTAAGCTCGCAGTAGCCCGAAACCGTTAACACTGATCTCAGGTAAGATTTTGATTGATGTTCGCCAAATCTTTCTCTCCTAGTGAAGTTCATCAATTCTTAGGGATCCCTGTATACATGCTGCAAAACCATGCTAAAACCCCATAAGCCCCAAACTCTCGTACCCTAGAGTGGATTCTTTTGCCTGAGGAATATTGTAGGCCTCGAATAGCGGCCGCCTGTCGGGCCACCTTGCACAAGCAGGTGACAGCACTGAAAACCCACTAAATCCTACACCATGAGCCTCTAAGCTTGCTTTCGTAGGGGATGGAAGTCTGAATCCCGACAGTAGCCCTGGCCTAACGGGCACTTGTATGAGCTCATTATAGTCTATACCCTCAGTATCCCCGATAATAACCTCTTTAATATTCCCCTATAATATCCCTTGTATAGCCCCCTCCCGTCCTTCAGTCCCTACTTTCAACTAGCAAGATGATAGGGCTCAGGGTTCCGTACGCTGACGTAGCCCCGTTCAACCCTGCAGACAAATATGTAAGAATATAGGATAAAGTAGTGGAATGTAGTTTAATTTCAGATAATAATATACTTTGATTGCAGGGCTCCCTTCTATGCCGATTTATGGGCTTGTCAACTTGCAATTCACTTGTCAATTCGTCTTTGTAGCATTGACGTTCAGCAGCTCCCATGTTCTGTCACCAACTTGCAGTCCACTTGCCAGAGTACCCCGAGTTTTGGCCATACACCAGTGAACAGCAGTTGCCAGGACAATTCCTTCGGTTGTTTGCTGTAAAAGAGTTTCGGGTACGAAGCCTTGGCGGATCGGTGCTAGTGTAGGCTAGCTTGTTGGGTTGAGAGTTGAGGGCTCTAGTCGGCAAGCTTTGTTTGTGAAGCTGAGCAAGCTGGTGGAGTATTCAGGTCGCTTCAGGCGGCACAGGCACTTTTTACTGCACCTCAACCCCAAAGCGGTTCAAGGTGCTTCAGAACTCTCGGAGTGTGACAAACTGAGTACGGAAACCTTGGTGAAAAACCCTAACAACACCAGTCAGTCTTTGAGCACAGCCGAAAAAACCCTGAGCTACACAAAAGCTCATGTTACAGGGACCAGAGAGGATTTCTTGGTAAGGGTGCGAGGGTTACGATAAACCAAGCAAAAAGGAGCTACGCGCGAGGTCGAGTCTAGCCTCAGATCATTCCGAGACCTCAAGCCCTATGCCACATGGTAACGTCCAACACCTAAGCGGCCAAAAAAGTTGACGTACAAAATGGAGAGCAGACCCAAATCATGGCAGCAACTCACGCCAGAACAGACAGTGGCTTCACAAACCCCCCTTTAGAATTGGGTTACTACTAACGGTTAGTAGGTGTTTATACTCTATAAATACAGAGCCTTTGGGTCCCACTAGCGCTCTGAGCACACAGCCGTCACAGCAGGCAGCTCAAAGAAGTCCAAGTTCCTCGGATCTGCTGACGTAGCATATAATCCCCCTTAAATAGATAGAATATGGCATATGTGGGGATCTTATTATAATATACCCAAACCCATATTCTATCTACTTAAGGGGGACTATAGGCATAAAACCGGTAAAGGGGCCCTTTTTGATAATAGGGGTATCGCATAAGGGTATAGAGTATAGAGAGGGGACCCATATACCGAAGCCAAACTTCTGATTCTGTACTGCATTCAGGTGAACATAAAAAGGCAAAATCTTATGCGATCACAACCCAGGCTCAGTGACCCAATGATGTCTGCCAGGCGCGGATTTGCTAAGGGCCTGGATTGCATGCAGTCAGCTTGCTTGGAGGCCACAAATAGATTTGCGAGCTGCGCCAAAAAAAAGAGGTACAACCCTCTTTGTAAGAGGAACTCCCGCCATTGATGGTGGTGAAGCTATGTGTATACATATATATATATACACATATACATATAGATATACACACACACGGACCCTAAGGCGAGTGCCATTATCCCTTGTGTGTGACTAGGAAAGCAATCATTCTTGCCCGGTGGTATACCATAAAAAACCTACTCAAACCTGACGACCATGGAACAAAAATGACCAAGGTTCTAGGACTCCCTCTGAAGGGTGATGCTAATCGGACCTTTTGATGTATTAGGAATATACCTACCAGGGTCCTAATATTCCTACTATAAACTCGCAAGCCTAAACCCTAAACCTATTCTTGGGATCCCTGTTAGGGGTTCCCAGAGTCCCTTTATATACAGGGAGGTACACAGCTTTAAGACAAAAGCTCGTGTCTTTTCAGGGTTTCCGGCATGCTGTCCATTGCTCTCATGCCATGGTTTATAGGGTTTGGGGTTTAGAGGGGTTGGGGTGTATAGGGTTTAGGGTTCGAATCCTTGCAAAAGGCCTCTAACCTGCCTTCTCCTGGACTTCATCCTCTCCATTCTCTGATGCAGAATTTGGAGAAAATTAACAGAAACATTGTCTGCATATTGCCGGAATCCAAGTTAGGGTTTAGGGTAATGTTGACATTACATTAATAAAG
>CAJNIZ010025413.1:52765-75149 GCA_905231905.1 Symbiodinium pilosum
GCTGGCAAGCGAACTACTGTAAAACTTAGGACCCTAAAGGCATGCTTGTTTAAAAAGCGTCCATCTGTAGTGGAACCGGATTGCCAGGAGGATCATTGGTGAGTGCAAGGCCAGAAGGGGTACCAGCTTTAATTTAAATCCCAAATCCTAACCCCTAAACCCTAAACTCTCCAAACCAAAGGGTGATGATCTTTGGAAAGGTCTCCTCATAAACCCATGGGTCTGATCTTTAGAGCTGCTTAAAATCTCCAGTATCCACCTCTACTCATCACAGAACGCCGACTGGTCCTTTATTTCAGCCTTCACCTCATCATCCAGGGGTTCCTGGGTTGTACCCCCTAGGGTTTAGGTTTAGGGTTACCCCTAAAAGGTTTCCATAATAAGGCCCTAGAATAACCCACATGAGCCAACGTAATCACCTGGGGTCCCTTAAAAAGGAAACCTTTGAAGCATAACAGAGAAGCTGTCAAGTTCCCAAGTTCCCCTGCCTAACTCAAGAAAACACAGGAAATAGTCAGCACATAATTTGGGGGTCTGGTTGAGGCAGGTTATACTAGAATCACACAGGGCGCCCAAGATCGTAATACTGGTGGTAATTATCTCCTACCTTCCCCTATGTAACCCCAGTTTCCGTTTCATGTTCCGTGTTGATTTCGATGTGATTCGCAATTATTTGCCTCCTTAATCGTGAGGTCCCAGTTGCGCTCACACACACACAGACAAAATGCCTTGACCTCCTGATACCGTTTGCCCTGACCGTCCCCCAAAACCTAGCCTCCTTCCCCATTGTGTTCTTCGATAACCTGATGCCCTGCCTTACGTACTGGTTTTAGGGTTCAGGTCTTCGGGTTCAGGATTAGAAGCCTTAAAACGCAATCACAGACCCTCAAGGGTACTGAGCCCTCGACCTGCAGCTCATAGTCCTGGACCCTATATGAGCTTGGGGGAATATGTCAGGGAGTATTATAGAGGTTGCTAAGGGGTATACTAGGAGTTTAGACGATAGATATAACCCCTAGAATCCCCACAACCCTACATATACATATATGTATATATATATAGATAGCAGTTTCCATTTAATTTTCCATGTTCCTTTCCCTTTGATTCTCCACGATTAAGGGGGATACTGGGTGGCTCATATAGAGCCCAGACTATAAACCAACTCCTCATGAACCCAGGGCGGGGGCAGTCTGTGCTGCAGCTCGAACTTTCGTGGGCTCTACATATGCATTCTATACCTAGGGTTTAGGGTTTAGGTTTTCTCGGCCCTTAAGCTATACCTTGAACCTTACAGACCCTAAACCTCAAATACTGGTTTCCATTTACCCGCCCTTTTTCCTGTCCAGCTGATTCTCCATGATCCCGATATCCCCCAGCAAACCCCGATGTATATATATATATAATATACACATATTTGTATATATACACACATTAACTCCAAACGCTAAGCCCCCAAACCCTAAAACCTGAACCCTACGAAGCCCTGAACCCTAGACCCCTCACCCCCTCAACCTTAAACCCCTAAACTCCTAAACCCTTAAACCCCTAAACCCTAAACCCCTAAACCCTAAACTCCCCTAAACCCTAGACTCCCCTGTGAGTAATCTTTCCTTGGTGGTTGAACCTAGTAAGAAGATATTCCTTACATAGAATACTATACCCCAAAAGGAGGATATAATCTTACTCTATAATGAATGGGTATCATAATAACCCCAAGTAAATACCCCCTCAACCCTAAACCCCTAAACCCCTACACCCTAAACCCCTAAGCCCTAAACTCCCCATGTTCCATTACGAGCAGAGCTAGGGTCCGAGCATAAATACTCGGGCGGGCAGGGGACTTTTTCCTCGGGGACAGGCTCCGGCCTCGGGATTGTCTCAGGGTTTCGGGTATAGGGATCGGGGTTTAGGGATTCGGGTTTAGGGGTTGGGGTATAAGGATCAGGGTTTAGGGATTCGGTTTGAGGGATTGGGGTTTAGGGATTAGGGTTTAGGGATCAGGGTTTAGGGATTCGGGTTTAGGGGTTGGGGTATAGGGATCAGGGTTTAGGGATTCGGCTTTGAGGGATTGGGGTTTAGGGATTAGGGTTGAGGGATTAAGGTTTAGGGATTAGGGTTTAGGGTTTAAGGTTTAGGATTTAGGGTTTTATAAGGTTCAGGGTTTAGAGATTAAGGTTTCAAGTTTTTGGCTGGAACAATGCTCTTCTATCCAAAGCAGCACTTGCCTTTCAGGCATGCACTACAGATTCATCCAGGGTTGCTTAGGGTTTATCAGGGTTCAGGGCGCAGTGATACCTAGCAACTATGGGGAATGTGGGGACTAAATAGAGAAATGCATGGATGACATACGGATATCTAAGGTTTGAAGGGATGTCGGCCCAATAACTCGAAGTCACATGAATAAGATGGAAAGCATTGAATGAAGACTTGCACTAGGCAGACTGATACACTATAGAGTTTGTGATTTTGGATGAAGGGCTGCGCTAAGGCAACTTGTCTCATGTTTGTCGACCTTTCATGCCGCTCTACCCCGGCGTCCACACAGCAACTCTCACTGACCAAAGAGTTTCGCCAACGAATTCCAGGTAATTGGTGGGTCGAGCGAGGGCTGTCAAGCATTTTGCCCTGCAGGTCTGGTCTGTTCAGAATGCAATGCCTATATAAGCCCAGTTTCGATGTCATTTCCCATGTTTGTCCATTTGATTCTCCATCTATTGTTGGGGAATTCTTACACATCCCTATATATGCCTGTATCGAGCATGTTCAACCCGGAGCCGCTTTGTAAAGCTTTTGCAAAATGGCGAGGACATGCGGTGGCTTTGCAAGTTCCCTTAGGAAGTAATGCTTATAGTAAAGGGGAACTGCTACTAAGCTGGTAACTGGGGTTCCAGGTAAACTTGCGTTGACATCGTGGTCATGAACATAATGAGACTACGTCTTTCCAAGTATGGGTCCCCTACGATACACCCCAATCGACAATGACCGTTCGTTCAAAAACCAGCTCCCCAAAGAGGCCCTTGATTGTTGGAACTGGCTCGTCTGATCATCAAAAAAGCCATAGACTTTAACATACTCTAACCCACAAACCAACCGGTATCAGTTCAGGCTGGGCTGGGGCCATGGTCCCGCCATTGGCCATCGGCTCGCCGCAGTAATGCAGAGGTTCTCAAATTGTTCAGTTCAGGCTTCTACTTTACCCACATTTTGTTACTTCAGGAGGTAGGTTGTGGTGAGCCTCATGCAGCCTGGATAAAGATCCCAAAATCCTCAATCTAGGACAGGAGGCTAGGCCATTTCTGCTGACCCTTTTGAGGCTGCATGAACGTTTTGGTACGGTCAGGGCTTGAGGTGCCAAAGCCCTGCGAGGACGTGATGCAAGTCTAGGGTTCAGGGATTAGCTCTTGAGTTTTTGAATGTAGGTCAAGACCAAGGCTTGGTTTGCTTCAGATGACCCTTTTCTCCTCCCAAGAATTTGGGTAAGTGTGCGTTTCGCGCAGAGTGCTGGCTCAAACTCCCTAAGCCTGAGGCCCCACAAGCCCACCCTGCGGCTGTCGCCCAAACCCTGCGACCGTGAACGTAATCATCCTGGCTAAATGATTCTCCTGTAGACGGACTGTCAGGGCAGTTATCAGACGTATAACCCTGCAAGCCATGTAATACGCGCGGTCATTCCCACGATTACTTTCTGTAACCTGCTTACTGAGACCACCTTTGCCTCTGACAACCGATCGAGGCATAAAGCTTAGGGTTCAGATTGGTGGCTTGGAAAATGCTGGTAGAATGGGCTCCTATGCCCTGAAGTGCTGACCCTGGCCCAACAATCCGAGAGGGATCGTCGTCGATTGGCTACACTAGGTAAGCCCCTCAAACCCTAAAAGCCTGAAGCCTACATCCTGAAACCTCTGAACCCATCAACCTCACAGCAAAACTTCAACGGGAAGCCTGAGGCCTCAGCTTTGGCGCGGGTTCGACCCGCACCCTTTTCACGCGGGTCAAGATGTCAGCTCCTTGCCATTTGGGGCTACAGGGAATGTCCCATAGTAGTTAATGGAAGTCAAACGGAAAAGAGAATGGAACATAACATGGAAACTGGGCTCATTTGTGTGCTTTTCAGACAAGAACCTAGAATAAACCCGAGCCTTGAACCCACTTTTCTCCAAACTAACGTGGTACCCCCAAAGGAATCCATTGGCTTCTGAAGCGCTTTCATGTTGGATTAGGTAGGTGCACAATCTCTAAACCTACAAGCCCGTGTACTTACACCTCCAACCTTGCTTGGCAACTCAAATGGGTTTGGTAAGAAGAAGCGTCTTGCCTAGACCGAAATGGGATCTACATCGACCCGCATTAAGGCCAGTTGGGCAGGTCCCGGTAGTCTGTGCGCTCACTGCACCAATCACCAATTCTATGTAGAGCCAAGCACAGCCTCAACCCGTTTGGCTTCTGAAAATACAGGCCCTCTAGGGACAATGGGGATATGTAGGGATTACAAGGGGAATATGGGAGCGCCGAGTCTGGGATTATAGGGCTTAGGGTTTAGGGTTTAGGGTTTAGGGTACCCAGACAATACTGACAACTGCCCTAAACCCGAAACCCCAAGCTCGAGAACCTACGCGCCTTTTGCCATCCCAAACTCCAGCTACTTTCAACCCCCAAAGAAGATCCCCGGCTTTCAGAAATTTAATGTAGTGGCCCAAATAATTGCGTGCATCATTCGGAGATATTCTTGAAGTACCCTATAGCCTATATCCTATTGATACGGGGAATCTAAGACCATCATCATGGGAATCGTCCCTAGAATCATCTGCTTAAGCTCAGCTTCCACTTCATGCTCCTTGGCCTTTTACATTTGGTTCTCACTAACACTTAAGCTTCCCAACATTACACTGCCTATTAAAAAGGAAAAATGAGGTTGCTATGCCACTTTCTTCTCCATTTGATTCTTGACTATTCCCCTATACCCTTAAGTTTTCGTAGGTATCCCTATACGCCCTCAACATTTATGAGGCTTCTACAGTTTATGATTCGGTAGTTTCCCAAAATAGCGGGAACCCAATATACAGATCCCAAAATATTCTTATTATCCTTACTATGTACAGTACCAGCGGCCCGTCCTTCCAGCGAAAGGACTGCCGGCTTCTTTTGCGTCTGAATCGGCGTACGGCGCACTGTGACCTTAGCAGTAGTCTCCGGGTTTAAGGTGTAAAGTTTAGAGTTTAGGGATTAGGGTTTAGGGTTTTTATAGACGGGTGCTTCTCAAAATGGGGGTAACCTTGGATCCCGATCCATAAAGGCACTGCAAGATGATTATGGTGGCCGAGTCCTTGTTCCGGATAATAAAAGAAAGACATTGAGAAATAAATTCTGTACATCAATGATTAATTACGTACGTATGTGTATATACGTATACATATATGTGTAAGGTCAGGGCTTAGAGTTTAAAACCTGCGGTATCAAACTCTGGTGGACGCTCTGGCATTTAGATTGTGGGCTTCAAGCATGTTCTTGGTGTAAGTGTAGGGATTCCTCAACGGGTCCTGCATACAAAGCTCCCGTTCTCCTGTCGCGCAGCTACTCGAGAGAATCCACCTGTCGTCGGCTGGGATGTTTGCTGGGTTACACGATCATGTGAGCTTCTAGCTATAGAAACCCTCCAGCACTTGGTGGTGCAAATCAACGTGGACCTCAAATTGTGAAAAGGTATCGTTTAAGATGACCTGAGTGTTTGCCTGGCAGCCGGAGACTTGTGCTTGTGACGCCATTTTCCAAAAATACGAACAGGAGTAAGAGCAGTTCTACTCGAAGGCTAGAGTCGGCGTACATTTTGCACTGTGAAAGGACCGCGTCCAGCAATTACCTAGTCAAGCAGTTTGGTTTTGGCAGCATTTGCGATAGCACCATATGCGGAACCCCAGATTTTCGGGATTCGGCGCACAGGCTCAGTGATCATTTGTCCAAACACATCTCCAGCGAAAAGCCTCGCAAGTTTCCAGACAACCGGATTTAAGCAGCATGGCGCTGGGTACCTCCTACACGGTGAACCTTAAACCATCGGCAAAAACTGGTTTTCAAGCTAAACTCTGAGACAGAACAGCAAACATTACAGTTACAGCGCCCTGCCTAGTACAGTTTATCTGAAGAATACAACAGAATTTGACTTTGAGCCAGATCCCCAAGTTCATGACCTTGCTGATTTTGAAACGCTTAGTTGGCCGCAGTATCCAGACTTTTTAGCGGAAGTCATTTACTTGTGCAAGAGAAGTCTAGCATGGCGCAGGAAACCCTTTTCTCAGGCAGGGCCCTTGCTGGTCATATGGGTTCCTGGGAGAACTTGGCCAAACCCCTCGAAACGGCATATGCAGTACAGGCCCTCATATGATTCTTAACCGGAGCCACCCACAGGTGGGTCGCTGAAAGGTGGGTAATGTCTACAATGCTCAAATAAGGCCGTGCATAAGATCACTTACCTTCTAGGAGTGGAGTAGAAAACCTACGAGAGACCCTCCCTTGCGCCCTGCACCTGCAATTAGAGTCTGCCTAAGCCCTAAACCCCTAAACCTTTAATCGTGTGGTTCTCCAGTTCCGCTTGATGGACATGAACCCTAAACCTGATAGGGTTATTGGTTTAGGAAATGATGATACTGTGGATGGAGGAAGCCTTGCGCCACCTTACATAATAACAAGCTGCATCGCTTGAGTACTGCCCCCACCCTGAAACAGTCCATATTAGGGGTCATTTTGAGGGCTATACATAACTATCATATAAATATTGTCCCACTGTTACAGAGTGGGGGCAGCACCCAACGCATTGCATAATTGCAGTTCTGCCAGATTCTTGTCCATTTCCACGCGCAGACAAGAGGCGATCACATTGGGCATCAGCAAGTGGCCATCGCGGGTATAGACCTCAGATCTCATATAGGCCCCTTCTAGATGGATTGCAGTCTTTGTAGGGCCCCATGCCTGGGAGTTTTGGGGACGGTGCAGTTGATGCCGAACATCTTGGATACGTTTGCTCTTGAGCTACCTTGCTAAGCTTTCCAGGGTCAATGAGAGCCTTGATGTCTTCCAGGACGCCTAGTATCACCCGTACATGCCTTCAAGCTGGGTTCCCGAACTCAAAAACCTTGTACGCGAGGCCCCCCAAAAACATACCCTCAACCTGAAACCCTACATCCCAGCTTATACAAGCCAAACCCTGAACCCTAAACCCATGAAATGTAAGCCGGACTCAATACTCTAGTGCTTTCCACTTCGCGGTCCCTTTTCATAGCTGTTAAGGAACTTAAATTAAGTTGCTATAGGGAGGCAACCCAATGATTCACCGTAAATCCATGTGATGGTAACCCTATAAGTACCCTACATGCTCATATTACGGTGACTCAAACCCTGAACCCTGTAAACCCATAGTAGGGTAGCTCAAGTGTTGTTTCTGAACAGCAACCCAGTAAATCTAAAACCCCAAACCCAAACCCAAAACTACAAACCCCAAAAACCTAAACGCCGAACACCTAAACCCCAAACCCTAAAACCACAAAGCCCTACACGTCTGCAACAGCAACCCAGAAGAACCTTCACTGCGTCTCTTGGCCTCGCCAGTGGTTTCGTTGAGGATCTGCAGGTCCACCTTTGCAATCCTAAAGGCTCCCACGGTACCTATATCTCAAAGGGTCCATGTAGCTACATAGCATAGGATTTCGGGTTTTGGGTTTAGCGTTTAGGGTTTAGGATAGTTAGATAATATGTACTTAGGCCCAAAATGCTTCCAGTAAATACTTAGCCCCCAAGATGGTTCCCATGTAACTACCTTAGGGCCCAAGTATATACCATATAGCTGAATGGACAATTTGGGTGGAGCATCTACCTGGCCCAATCGTACCGACATAGGAATCCCTGAAGGCCCAAGGCCTATCCTATAGAAGAAGCTGGAGCCTTTCGGAAGTCTGGTACTGTCCGCAGTAGCCTAGATTCGTAGGTGGTTAGACATTGTGGGTTTAGGTCTTAGGGTCTATAAGCAAGGAAAAACCAAACCCAATGTGGAGAGAGGAGATGAAGAATGAATCAGTACGATAGGATGACATAGTGGCTTTTGTGCAGGTTTAGGGTTTAGGGATAAGGGTTCAGGGTTTTATGGCTTGGGTGTTGGGATCTGGGGTTCAGGATGTAGGGCTTAAGGTTATATAAGCGTTGCCCAAAATCTGGTGACTCTTCAAGAAACTAGGGACGAATATCAAAAGGGGTGGGTACTGTTGTGGAAGGAGATTCGTTGACAAACTCTCCTGTAACTCCTGCTTGGGCTTGGGGTACCGAAGTGTATTTTTGAAGGATCCTAGCACTTAGGCAATCTGTAGGGTCGCAGACCAATTTCTTGAAATCATCGATTCAACGCCCAGAAGCTTTTCGTAATCCCCAATCTATCTTGAGGGCCACCTACTGTTTTCAGAACCCGGTAGGGATACTATAGGATCTGGGATGCGAGGGTTCGGAAGGAGTTCTGAGTGGATCATTGCAAAAGTGAGGGATCATGTACCCCCTTGAACCTCAAAGAATCACCCAATCAATCCTCAACTCGAAGTCAACAAAAAGCACCCAAACCCTAAGCCACATGGGCCTTTGGAAGCTTTTGCTTCTCCGCAATGGTGTGTCTAAGGTCACCGATGGCAATTTCTTTCCCATAGAACCTGAGATGAAGCAGAAGCATTCCCCTGAGGGCTTTAGGGTTTAGGGCCTTAGGTTCCAAAGTATATAACTATCGAATAGCCCATAGCAACCTAACTAAGGAAGAAGGTCCGCAAAGTAGGTGATTGCTGTATACTGTGCCCCTAGGTTTCAGGTTTGCGGGAAGCAAGACGTCTGCAAGCACAAACTCACGCTCAAGGCTTCCCAACGGATCCAATGAAAAAGGTCTCAAGATTAACTGCTGCTGTCCGTACGATTGTACCGAAATACACTTGGGGTTAGTTCACTTTGGGAGGGCCACATTAGAGGACTGTCCCCAACATGGGCTCTGCGTTAGAGTTGTTGTAGATAATATGGAGATCCCCCAAAGTGATACCCTAAACCCTAAACTCGCCTAAGGGCCCACTGAGACACACGTTGATTCCACCTTTTCCCTGAAGTTCAACGTCGAAAAACTACCTACACTATGCGCTGAATTCTATCAATATTACCTCTACATTGGGCCATTAACCTGAATACTTTATACATGGAGCCTGAGTCCCCTGCTCAATCTTCTCCAAGACTTGACTCTTGTGCGCGAACCGGTAGTAGACCTCGCAGAAGGTCTCTTGATGATTGCAGGTGTCTTGGTGCAACGAGCCCCAGAGGTGGACTGACAAATGGTAGTTTCCCTGAATTACTGTTGCCAAAATGGGGGAAATTTATGTAGGGCCCCCTAGTATAATGGGAACCCGAATATAAGACCCCGTATTATAGGGAATTTAGACCAATACCCAAATAGGGTTTAGGGGGCTACTGTCGCACAGACCCTTTACTGACTTGTCTTGCAAACATCATAGAAGATTGCGGCACAACAAATACGGCACAGATTCATCTGCTCCCGCAACCCTACTGTGTACTCAACCCCCAACCCTCAACCCTGACCCCTAAAGCCTCCAATCTGTTGTCTGAACTCTTAACCCTAGCCCTGAAACGCCAACTATCTACTCTGTATACCTGATCCCCCCAAATCTAAGATCCTGTAAGTAGCTGAGCTCAGCAAGCAATGGCTCTAGCAGAGTTGAGCAATCAGCAACTCGAGGGGACTTGAAGATCTAGGATTTTAGGTTAGAGGTTTCAGGGGCTTAGGCTTCAGAGAAGATCAATGTGTAGGTGGTCTTGAGGGTTTCGGTAGCCTCTACCCTCTGGCAGCCGCCGCGTTCCTCTTCGAATGCAACATATATATATATATGTAACCCCAATATAGTAGTTTCCATTTTCTTTTCCATTAGCCCCCATATAACCCCAATATAACCCAACCCTAAACCCTAAACCCTAAACCCTTAACCCTAAACCCTAATATTACCCTATTATATTATAGTACTTTCCATTTTCTTTTCCATTATCCCAACATAAACTGATGCCCCCAGGCGCAAGCCGAAGATCTTTCGTAATGACGTAGTGCACTACCCTAAGGGTCCAAGGACCCAAATAATAGGGCTTTAGGGCCCAAATACCATGAGTATTATAGTATTTGTGCCCTAAAACCCTATTATTTGGGTCCTTGGACCCTTAGGGATACCTATGAGGCGCCATCTCTACTTGTTACTTGGTCTTTCGACAATTCTGTTTACGTGATTGCTTCCTGCAGAGCTACCATAGCACCTACTGTTGCGCATCTGGCTCCTGCATCATACCAACCTCAACTGAAAAACATGTGTGTGTATATATATATATATACCGTTGGTCCATTTGGATCACGTCCGGAGAATTAGACCTAGAAGTGCTACTAGACAAGAGTCGAACTAGTTCATTTTCTCATAACCCCTGAATCCTCAATCTGAGATGTATGAGGCCTCCAATAAGAGCAAACAAACTCCGTGCTGTCCAAATCACAGAGTTCTTGTCCAGCTTGGATCGTCGCAGCGGCATGGCGGTCAAAACGAAGGAGCTCTATGGGCTTCGGGGGGCGAGTTGGGGAGGTTTCAGGTCTATAGTCTATAGGTTGGCTGCTACGAAGTGAAACTCTTGCAAGAGAACGGCGGCAATCTGGTAGCAAAAGTATTTTTGGCAGCGTTAAAGTATAGCGCAAAACGGCTAGGTTTGAGGCGCAGTCCATTTCTCTGGTCACGAACGCCTAGGCAAAGTGATCCATCGGTTATGACTCATTCTCATGAACAGGATGATTAATTTGTTCATGCTTGTGTTAGGTCCGGCAGACACTCTTGAAGACTGCCCCTGCTCAAGTGGCATGTGTCCATCAAACCATCCATGTCTCAGATCTGCTCAGCACTTGAGAACAACATATACAGCATCTAGACCTGGGATCTGCACCATGACTTGACTGCCACAGCCTGTTGTTGCATGATGCGCCCATCTCTATCGCAACCTCGGAACTATGTCAAGCAATTGCCTGCAATTATGCGAGGGCCGTTCAACAACAATGCTTTGTTTTTGGGTCCCCAGTTTGCTATGTTCCCTTTTTTGGATGGGTTTATAGCCGCCCTTAAGTAGATAGAATATGGCTTTGGGTATACTATAATAAAATCCCCATATACCCCAGATTCTATCTACTTAAGGGGGACTATAGTCTGAAGAAGCCCATAATTTGGAACGATCCACACAATATCTCAGAGTAGGCTCAGAATATGTCCCCACTCAAAACCTAAGGCTCTAAAGACTCATAATAAAAGGCTTTTATGGGCCCAAAGACCATACTATACAAAAAAATGAGCTATTTTGAGCCTCAGCCTAAGCCCTAAAACCCATATAACCCCATCCTAGTCGTTTCCATTTTCTTTTCCTTTATCTCAATATAAGCCCAATATACTATAGCAGCTTCCATTTTCTTTTTCCATAATCCCAGTATAAACCCAATATACTATAGTAGTTTCCATTTTCTTTCCCATTATCCCTAAACCCTAAACCATACCAATAGACTTTAGTAGCTTCCATTTTATTTTCCACTATCCCACTATATCGAACCATACTCCTCGTCATCGTAGGTCGCCTCGAAAGAGCCCGCCTGCGGCTGTCAGGGTTTAGGGTCTAGGGTTTAGGGTTTTAGGGTTTTAGGGTTTAGGGTTTTAGGGTTTAGGGTTTAGGGTTTAGGGTCTGACTCCCACTTTGGCCGAACCCTACCCTCGGGCTCCAGTTACCCAAATAGTGGGGGCTATGTAACTATAGGTTATATAGAACCTAGTTCCCATTATTTAGGTAACTGGAGCCCTAGGCCTAATTAAGGAACCCACGTGTTTGAAGCTAGGCCCTCTGTCGGTTAGGGTTTAGGGTTTAGGGTTGTCCCTAATCTTGGGTTTATATAGGGATAGTGGAAAAGAAAATGGAAACTGCTTTTTGGGATTTAGGGTTTAGAGGTGGCTTCCACCAGGGCCCAAGCAGGGTTTACGATAGTGTTGCTCCTCGGGGCTTGCCGAGGGGCTGGTTTTCGGTAGCTTTGCGGCTCACGTTGGAGTTTCTCAAATACTGGTACTCCTGAGGGCTCTCTGGATTGCTGAGGGTCCTGCTTGGGGATCACGCTGGTGAGACTTCAATATCATCCACGAACAAGCAAACCCAAGTAGTAAGGAGAATATGTCAGTACCGCTAGTCGTATCTTCTGCCTGTATCTTTCAATTCTCAATGGTATAGAGGATGTGTGCATGGTGCAACGCACCAAGATCGAACTTGAAGTATGAAGTGTAACTGCGCAGCCAAAATACCCCCAAAGGATTTGGTACCTAGAATTCTGGTACGTTGCCCTAAACCCTAACCCTAAACCCTAAACCGCGCGTTTGACTGGTTTACATTACTTTTAGTAATCAGAGGTGAGAGCGCACAAAACTATATACTACAAGGCTGAGGATTTGAAGACTTTGAAGAGACACTCATGGCCGAACGGTGGGTGGAGAAGGTTTTGCTCTAAGGGTCCAAATGCCCCCAGAAAGCAGTATCTGAGATTTGGGCTATAGACATTCTAGCAAAGTTTTTGGGGAAGTATACACATTGAAGACTTCGACCCTAGACCTCCCACGCACCCTGGTTCCCAGAGCAATGGGCATAAACGTGGAAACCTAGATTGTGCATCTACGTGGAGTCTTCATATCGTTCAGGTACAATGCACCCCAAAACACTGTTCTAGTTCTGTCGGCTCGAACGACAGCTTCATCACTTTTGTCAAGACTCCCAGCCTAACCTCAGAAATCCTGGTACTTGGGCACATTTTGGCCAACAGTACCCGCGGTTCAAGAAAGTGTTCTGGAAGGTAGTGGCCCCTCCGTTGAGCATCATTTTCTATGAGATATCTAAGCCTCCCATCCCAATGGCCATGACAAGAATGACGATGACTTGTAACAGTTACCCAGACCCCTGGGAGGATCTGAAAATTAGATCCCCTATGTGGACCCATTATAACCCCTGTATAATCCTTATATAATTTCCCCTATGGTTCTAGGGGATCTAAGTTTTAGATCCTTTTGGGTGTCTGGGTAGTCCAGACATGGTACAACGGGCGCATTCGGAAAATACTCAGAGTTGGCGGTGCGGCGGTTCTTTCTTCCTGGCAAAATATAAAACAACTCCAGGTACTTGTCGATTTCATCCCTGTGGCTTCCTTGAAGGGGACCGACATGATCCCCTCCTCATGACCCTACATAGTCCTAAGGGTCCAAGGACCTAACTAACTAATGAGGTTTTAGAGCCCAAGTACCATGAACATCATGGTTTTTGGGCCTTAAAACCCTATTATTTGGGTCCTTGGACCCTTAGGGGCAGTTTTAGGGTCTACAGGTACCCTTTCTTTGAGGAACTACGTTCGGCGACCGTCCATAAGTTGAAACTGGGATCGGAAAGTCTGCTTGGAGAAGCTGGGCCCCCCCGAGTAAGGAGGGTTATTTGGGGGTTATATTGGGATAATGGAAAATAAAGTGGAAGCTACTATAATATATTGGGGTTATATTGGGATAATGGAAACTAAAATGAAAGCTACTGTAGTATATTGCGGGCTATCTTAGAATAACGGAAAAGAAAATGGAAGCTACCATAGTATATTGGGGTTAGATTGGGATAGTGGAAAACAAAATGAAAGCTACTATAGTATATTGGGGCTGTATTGGAATAATGGAACAGAGAATGGAAGCTACTCTAGCACATTGGGGTCATATTGGGATAATGGAAAATAAAATGAAAGCTACTATAGTATTTTGGGGTTATATCGGGATAATGGAAAAGAACATGGAAAATACTATCGTATTACGGGGTTGTATTGGGAGACTGGAAAACAAAATGGAAGCTACTGTTTAGGGCTTACCCAGACCCACCAGAAGGATCTAAACATTAGATCCCCTAGAACCATAAGGGAAATTTTATAAGGATTATATAGGGGCTATAATGGGTCTACATGGGGGATCTAATTTTGGGATCCTCCCAGGGGTCTGGGTAGGGCGAAGGGTGAGAGGAAAGCTTGCCTACTTTTGAAATCTTGCTTCAGGCTTAGGGACCTAAACCCTAAACAAATCCCCACCCCCTTCTACCCTAGTTTGGAATATGCCCCGGAAAAAACAGTATAGACTTTTTAGGCATGAGTTGTTATAATAAGAACCCAGGAACCAAACAAACGTATTAACGTGTAGTACTCCAATGTTGGGTCTAGTCACTCTAAGCATCCTCATGCAAGCACACACACGCAGACGGAAAGCCCTAGTACATTCCCTGAATCAATCTTGTCTTATCCTCTGAACCCTATGCAGTGCTCCCAGAGCCGACCATGGAGTTTAGTTTGGAAACCTAGAATACACTCCCGGAAACTAACATAGAAACCCAAAAAGGGCTACATAGATACATGAAAGTGTCACTAAATCCCAATCTCTCAAGCGCAAAGGCATGAAGCCCTACACTCCCGCAGAGCCCAGAAATCACCCTTTGACCCCAGTATCCCTAAACCCTAATCCCTATCCCCTGCCTCGAACCTGCGGAACCTGTAGTTTCAGGGATATCTATTAGGAGGACCCCTCACCCTATAATAGTGGTATAATAGAAATATAAGAGGACCCTAATATAATCCCTATTATTCCTTATAGTCACTATTACAGGGTGGCGGGGTCCTCTTAAGATATCTACAACAAAATAATGGACCTGACCCTAAAAAAGTGGCCTGTGGAGGGTTTCTCAACCTAAACTCTAAACTCTAGACTACCTGGACCCCAGAAGTATGCAAAATAATGGCCTTTATGGCTGTTATTCTGGGTCAAGGGGTATTTTTTTACATGCTTTTGGGGTTTAGGTAGACCCTAAACCCTAAGCCCGAAACCTAGCACGCGCAACGAGGTCCCGGCCATCTCACGGAGAAAGGCATAGTAATCTTCTTCTTCGTCGCCGCACCTGGAGCTGCGTCAGTCTCAGGATTCCCATTTAGGGTTTTAGGGTTTGGAGTGGAGGGTTTAGGGTTTTTGGCGTCATACACCGGACTAGAAAAATCTTCAAAACAGGGGTTAGGGGTTTGAAGGTTTTGGGTTTAGGGCTATGTGGAAATTACATGTGAAATTAAGACGGGGAGAGTGATTCGAAGCTGATTTTTAATTTGAGCCACTCCCCTTCAAAAAACGATCCATCTGGGCAGGTGCATCGCACTTTTGGGTGGCTGAGGTACATGTACCCTAAACCCTAAACCCCAGCCTGTGGGCTATTCTCAACATGCTGATCTTTCTTGTTGTAGCAGTGCAGGATTTTGGCCTTGTGGGCGGTGATGCCGACCTATTCCCTCGGGATGATGGAAAAGATAATGGATAGCGGGCAGTGGCATCCGCAGAATGGTAGGACCCCTAATAACATTCCCCAGCGCCTTTATTCTCTTGAGTCACGTTCATATGAGCCATAATCTATATCCAAGTATCCCACTAAACAACCCCTATAGTACTCCCCTACATACCCCCCCTTCGTCCCTGTGCCACCATGTAGCGAACCCTAACTTTGACACAGAGCCGTATGAGCCCTCAACCCTAACTAATTCGTTATGCTTGAGACCACAAGACTATCATGAACGTCTAAGCAAAGGGGATACTGCTTTCAGGGTTTCTTAAGATAGAAGGAGATTAGCGTATAGCAATCTTGCATATATCAACCTTGCAGAAAATTGGCGTTGCATGCTGTCTATGTCAGGACGGTATAGCGTGTGTGGTCAGGGTTGAGCGGCAATGAGAACCAAGAGGCCCGGTCGAAGCGAAATAACTGTACGTCAAGATTCATGGGACTTAGTAACTACTTGAATCACTGCTTATAGGCCTACTTACAACCCCCTTGGATGGCCCTATAGGGGTTACCGGGATTACCGCAAACACAGTAGGGTTATAAGCCCACTTAGATGTACTTACTAGGTCACATAAACCTCCAAGCGGTCTCGACTTGCCTACTACCAGGCTTTACTTTAGGGTTTAGGGTGTATTGGGGTTGTGCCAAGAGTAGGCTGCTTCTATGGGGTTCCACAATATAGGCAAGCATAGTCAATTAGCAGGTCCCATCAACTTTCCAGTAGCCTGGCGACGCTGAGGAGTTGGAAAATAAAACCCAAACTTTGAACCCCAGACTTCACAGAACCGTCACACGTGAACCTTACTTTCAGGGTCCAAGCACCCAAATAGAGAGTAATTTGGGCCCCATAGCAACCCTGTCAGGTTCAACTTGATTTGTATTGAACCACTTGGACCTTTAGGTTTCCTTTTGAGGTCCAAGATGCGGCTCCTGTAGGGAGTTTGTCACAGCTGGAGGTTGCCCGCGATGTTTTGGTGAAACCACCAGAAGCTCCAAACGCAAGTTTTAGAGGAAGCCCAAGCCTAATCCCAAGACTGAGGTTAGGGTTCATGGTGAAGGGCTTATCTGGGTTGGCCCCTAAAACCCTTTGAAAAAAATAGTATATAGGGTCCCTTATTAAAGCCATTAGGGAAAATATGAAATGTCCCAGGGGCCTACCCAGTTATCAGCTTATCTCAAAAGCAACAAAAAAGGGACCAAGACATCATCCCTCATCTCTAGTCCAAAATCTCCTGGACCTATATCAGAGAGGATGGGATTTTTTTGCGGCGCCCGGGGCAAGGTGCCAGTTGGGTGGGAGGGTTTAGGGTTTAGGGTTTAGGGCCGCAACATCGACCCCAAGAAAAGCTCATCCTGACCATAGGAACTCCCCAAGAAAGGGCCCCTCGCGTTGTTGTTAAATAAGAGTTCCATATATCCTGACTAATATGTATGTATACATGCCTGATAAGTTTTCAGAGGAATATAATATATGCTTGGGCCCAATGGGTTGCCTGTATCTGTACTTTCGAGGCCAAGTATAGACTGTATACTTACCCAAAACCCTGAACCCCATACTATATAGCTACATGAACCCTTTGGGTGAACCACCACATCTCTGGGCTTCAGACGACTTATCATCGTCGCAACCATCTGAGCTACAGCCGTCCAGGCCTGACTTGTCAGCATTTTGGATACTTCCATGAAATGGCGTCTATAGGGGTATACTATAAAGGTACTTAGGGCTATGAAAGGTTTTGGGTCCACATCCTTCAAAGATTTTAGTACTTGGGACTAAAGCCTAATACGTGGGGACTTGGAATTTTAGGGTTCCATCAAATGGTATCATCATCTCCCTAAGAATACACAACCGCACCGCCGCCCGTCTTCCCATGAAGATTCCGAGTACTGGCCACAAGGGAGAAGATAGAGTGCTTCTAAGGAGGATAGTGTGGGGTCTAGGGCTTAGGGTTTGGGGTAATCCACGGCTCAAAAAGGGCCTCAGCATATGTGTTGACTTGCACTGAAAAGATGACGCTCAAGCCTTTGCACCCTTGGGACTGTTATGAAGACCCCGTCTAAACCTATGGGTACTGCTTGCTGTGCGGTGTTGTATATCATACCATTTCTACATCATGTGCGAACGATGGCAAGTTTCCGGGCCAACCCTCTAGTGGCGCTATGTCAAGCATCCAGAAGCTGCTATATGTTCATCTTTTTGTGAGGTGCTAGCACTCTTTGTAGAACTCTCATCCAAGGCCCCTAAACCCTAAACCCTAAGCCCCTAAACCCCTAAACCCCTAAACCTCTAGACCCTAAGCCCCTAAACCCTAAGCCCCTGAATCCTAAGCCCCTAAACCCCTAGACTCTCAACCCTTACAAGGCCTTTTGTAGTCAACTGGCCACAGGGGATGCTCAGTCTCCATCGACTCACATGATACCCTTCGCCCAACACATGCCGAATCATACCATCAGGGTTTAGGGGTTTAGGGCTTTGGGGTTTAGGGATAGGGTTTAGGGGGTTAGGGGTTTAGGTTTTAGTATAGGCCTTGGATGACACTTTTCAGATTACACGCTGTTGGCAGTTTCCAAAATAGGGAGACCCCAATATACTTTAATCCTTATTATTGGGACCCCGAGAAAGGTGCCCCTGATTTTGGGAAACCCCCGGTTGGGGGAGGGGGAAGAATAGAAATCCTGTTGCGCCAGCGGGGTCTGCACTTCGATTTGGGCGTTAGAGCTTAGCCTTTAAGCGACAGACTTCGAAACCTCAACCCTAAGCCCTAAACCCATAATCAAAAGCCTAAACACAAACTTTGGGCTATACTCACTAAACCTTACAACGTCTGCGCACTGCAGTATCTCTGAAGCACGTCTATAACCTTTGTTAGCCTACAAATGGGCATTTCTCCATTGTCTAAGATTTTTTCTGTATTCTGAAATACCAAAATCCTTTTCATCGGACACCCTCCCAAAGCATCCATGTCCATGAGAAACTCTCATATAAACTAAGCTAGCCCAACAGCCCTTCAAGAAAACTAAAGCCCAGGACTCCTAAATCCTAAGCCTCATATGAGGTTCCCAAACTTGGGGGTAAAATTCTGTCGGGCTGCACATAATTAATCAGGATGATCGTATTTTGGGGTCTATATTCGGGTGCCTTGCTTGTGGAAACTACCCTAGCTTAAAGCCGAAGCCCCAGAGCCGAATGTCTACCTCAGCTATAGTCTACCCTAAGGGTCCAAGGACCCGAATAAATAGGGTTTTAGGGCCCAAATACCATTAATATTAGAGTATTTGGGCCCCAAAACCCTATTATTTGGGTCCTTGGACCCTTATATCTAATCCCTATATATCCCCCTATAACCCCTTTTAAAGGGACCCGAGTATTTGGGTCCTTGGACCCTTAGGGCTAATCTCCCTTTCAACCCTGCAAGTGGGACTCCCACCGTCTCCTGGATCTTCGTCCTCATGATCATCCAGCTGATTCCTGGTTAGGGTTTAGGGGTTTAGGGGTTAGGGGTTTAGGGTTTAGGGTTTAGGGGTTTAGGGAGTAGGATTTAGGGGTTTAGGGTTTTACGGGTTCAGGGATTTGGGTTTAACGGGCTTTTAGCAAACCCCATGGGTGAAGGGCTTCTAGCTGATGAGTTTGGTGGGCACAGAGGACTATTTTTCAGCCCAGCCCAAAAACTTAGCCCACACTACCCTAGAACTATAAGGAAGGAATCCCATACCTCCAAAAGTATACAGGATCCCGAATATTGCTCCAGAAATAGTTTAAAATGATGTTCCGTAGACAGTCCCCGGAGAGGACAGTACTGCAGCGTTTAGAGGGACCTGCGCAGGACAGACACGTGAGCTATAGTCTAAACTCCTTTTTGCTTGCCATAGTTTCCTGCCATACTTGGCATCTAAGTCAAGCCGTGGGCACGTGGGAAGCAGCTTACAAAATGGCGGTCAAGGCCCCGCTTGTAAACGAAATGATGTTGCCTTATGATAGGGTTTAAGGTCTAAACTCCTTAAATGGGTTATATAGGAGATCACATAGGGGAGTATTATAAAGGAGTTATTCAGGGGGATGCTCGGAGTTTGAGACTAATGTTGGACCTTCTTGAAACTCTCTCCACCCCCTCCCCTCATAACAATAGGGGGTCCAGAAAATTAGAAATTAGGCGTCCTTGATAAGGTTCCCATGGTACTCAGGGCCCCGGGAGGCCTTCGGGATTACTTTAAAAGCTATGGTCTGGATTCGGTCCCGCATTTTTAGGGCCCCAAAATCAAAACACTGTATTCAAGGTCTTCCTTTCTTACTAACCCATCACGCACACAGTGTGAAGAGAGTTCATCCGAACGAGGATAATGAGATCCTGCGAGCCTTTTGAGAGCTAGCTCTCAGTTGAAACGTTGATGCACAAAGTTCGGAAATTGTTTAAAAAGCCTAACCACCCTAAACCCTGGGAATCGTGGCATTCTGGTGGAACCTACAGAAAACAAATCATGGCCTTTGTGAATTGAAGCTTATAGTGTCCCAGGGCTATGAAAGAAATATACGGCAAGTGGCGGGGCCCCTAGTGGAAGACAAAGACCCCTATTTCATGCCTCGCGGCGCTGCTTGAACTTATGATAGAAGACCCTTATAATCCCTACATGGAATCCCTATAGAACTTATGATAGAAGACCCTTATATTCCCTATATGGAATCCCTATATAACCCCATATAGCCACTTCTAATCGTGTTTTGGCTTTGGGGCCCTAACACAAGGCAGCTATCATCCCCTTCAGGCCCTCAGAATGCAGGGAGCCTTGAACTGGCTTGCTGTTACGGAACAGAAAAGGTACCGTATGTAGTAAATGATAAGGATTCCATATTGCAGTATCTTAATTGAACCTCCTTAACAGCAACCCAGTAAAGAGAAATTAGTTTTTTGTCCCCCATTTTGAGGGGGCCTCGGGGGTCCAACTGTCTCAGCCCTTCATCCAAAATCTCAGACACTAAATCCTAAAAGCCTTAAGCCAAACACTTCATCTCTACCCTCAGCCCTACATCCATGCCCTCAATCACAAACCCCAAAACATACCCTAAATCTTGAGCTCTAAACCAGCCAGGTTGGCGAGTCAGCTGGAGTCTGAACTTCTGCTTTCTCCTCCTGGCGCTCAAGGCTCCCTTTTTGCATTGAAAAAATCAAAACCAGAGTAAGTTGTCACTGGGGCTTGGAGGAGGTACACAAAGAACACTACGCGGTGCCAGAAACCATGGGACCTTATCAAGGCACATGTATGTACGTACGTACATATAAGTACGTACGTATGTATGCATGTATGTATGTGTATGCATGTATGAATGTATTTCTGTCTGTCTGTATGTCTGTCTTTCTGTCTGTATGTATGTATGTATGTATGTACGTACTTCTACTTCTAGTATCTTCACTTTGGATAGTGGGGCTTATTGTCATCACAGGTCAGCACTGACAAAAAACAGGGTTCGGGCGCTCAGGACTCGGCAGTGTATTGCAAGATGCTGGAAAGTTTTGCCCCATCTGCGTAGCACTTAAGCTGCAAATCCTACATCCCCAAACTCTACACCAGTGAGCTCTTTGAGGAACATTCGCTCGTAAGACATCCTTTGCAGGCAAACAAGGCATGCCTGTGATCCCGTGCTCCGAAGATACAGAGATGCAGCGTTTGCACTAGCGGGGAGGCTGCGGAACCTTTTGTCGCCCTACAACAACATTTACATGAACTTTTTACACCTTCGGAGCTCACGGAAGCCTTGTTACCCTATCTTGTCTCCTGAGGCACTGCGTTGCCATGATACAGGTATTCACAAAGGGTCATTCTAACCCGTTGGGACGTAGCCGGACCATGATGTTTGAGGACCTCCATGGTTTAGGGGTTTAGTGTTTAGGGGTTTAGGGTTTGGGGTTTAGGGGTTCAGGGTTTAGGGGTTTAGGGTTTCGGGGTTGGCGCCTAGGGTTCCTCAAGAGAAACCACATGACACTCCTCTGTGATGATGGGGGCAGTTGGGCGCCACATCCCCTTCACCTGGCGGATGCTCAAGGTTTCTGGGAAAAGGGTGTACGGGTTAGGGCCTATGGAGTAGGGTTTGGGGATTCGGGCTTGGCACCGTAGGCCCTAATAGGCCTAATTCAGGAAGCAGACGTCAAGGGCCTGGAGTTTGAAGCTTGATGCTGGGTTCGATTTTTGGGCTCATGGACAGTTCCTGAAACACGCGTTAGGCCTATGGAGGGATTAGGGTTGATGGGAGTTTGGTAAAACGCAGTTCAAGACAGCCTGCTTCACCATCACTTTTCACCTGAAACCTAAACCCTAGACCCTATAAGATTGAACCAGGAATGGTTGTTAGGAAGGGTTGCTGCTTCGACGGCTCGGGCAGGGGCATGTGATACTTTGTGGGTCGAGGTCCACCGCGTTGTGTTGCAACTGGTTTGCTTCTAACTACAAGTTTAAACATTTTGAACCCACAAAACTTACACCCTACACTCTGGCTCTGACTCCTAAACTGCGTGCTGGACTCAACCCCTTGTCTAAGGTAGGTTTGAAAGCCCGATAAAAACCAAATCTTGATGGCTCTATAAGGTTTCTAGGTATTAAAGGGAATGCGCCGACCTTGGGGTGCGTGTTGGATGGTTTCTGTAGACGGAGAGGGTGAGTCCCAGCTTGCTGAGTGGGGGGGTAGGGGGGTATCCCGCCGACGTTTCCCCAAAACGGGGCGGGCCCCAAGCGGGGGCCCCAACTCCCGGGGGCCCACTGCCGAAGCTGGCACCTGTTGTGGATTTGCTGGCCTACCATCTTGTCAGGCAGTGGAGGTCCACAGACCTTGGTGTCTCACCAGGGCCACCCCAAGCTAGGCTCATGAAGGCCTGGACAAATGGAATGCAGTGTTGGTCCTGACACGGTCCCGCAACCTGGCTTGTTGCACCGATTG
>CAJNIZ010025424.1:7641-54265 GCA_905231905.1 Symbiodinium pilosum
GACCAAACAGCAAAAAAAACAAAAAACATGGGTTCCGCACGAATGCATGAGACAAACCGACAAACTTAAGCAGCCTGTAGTCCTCACTTGCTTCTGACGATCCTAGCGGCGTACAAGACACACACTTGCCTGCAGCAATGATCCATAGTGTCGATGCCAGATGTAGACCTGCATAATGTTTCAGACCGAAGTGCCAGGATTTCGGATTCACGCTCCAAGGGCGCATAACCCTCGCTTAGGCGCTAAAAACGCTGTTCCCTCCTGCCTGCGCATCCTCGGACCCGCTTGCAACTAGCTCCTCCACTGCGATGTAGTCGAACAAAAACATAAACTCCATGCCAAGGGACTCACTCGCTTCCATGCATATCTCCTCGCGCTCACCGATGAAGGCACTTCGCACCACAAAGCGCCCCTGTCGTCCATGCTTCTCCACTCAGCAGAGAAGTCATCTCGTCAAACCCTGAAGCCTGAAAGTGCCCGACGTAGCGTTGTGCCACCCGCCGAGTTTGAAGGTCCCACAGACGGACACTGCGCGGGGCTCAACGGAAGAGGGCGACAAGGGATTGCAGGGCTATGGACATTCAGGACAGGGACATGCGAGACCTGACGGCACATGACCTCAAGAACACTCTACATGACACCGACACCTGCAGCACTAGCTCTTCAGAAGGAGGCGCAACTAAAATAAAAGGCCTGGGGCCCTGCTGCAGGGCGGAGACCTGAAGGAAGGATTCACAACTTTTGGACGGTTATCACTCTGATCGCGGAAATCTGCTATGCTCCGGAGCTGGAAACTCTTTCAGATTTGTATCTACCCTGCAGGCCGCTCCTTTCAACACCTGAGCGTCTGGCGTGTTGTGCGACATTGACCAAGAACTCATCCCGGAGACGAGACGCGCTGATCTCGGCAAGCCATTCATCAACAAGGTTCCAGGATCCTGAAGCAACCTAACTGCACCGCAGCTTCTTCCCTGCCACGTGGATGGTCAGACCCAGGGCCCGACGGATGTCACTGCGTCACTTTCCGGCAGTGGGGACAGCTCCTGGGGAACTCCAAGCCAATCAAAGACAAGTGAACTTAGAGCGGCGAGAGTAAACATCACAGTCTGCCTGCACAACAGGGAGTCGTTTGGATTCAACATGTGCCCCCTTGTCCTTGCGTGAAGCGATGTCGAAGACCTGGCATTAATCAAGACAAGGCTGCAAGGAGCCAGTTTGATACAGAGACGCAAAGCTCGGACCTTGATGCCTTTGTCAGAGTCCACGACGAGCACTCGGGAGCCATCCCTGGTTGTAGCCTTCAGACTTTGCAAAACAAAGGGGCTGACAACACAACCCTTCAAAGTCAGAGACCAAGCACTGGGCCAAATCTTGCACTCTGCACTGAAGCTCCCAACGGTGCTGCCTTGATAGCACATGAATTATGACGAAACAATCGTAGGGCCAAGATCGGCGTTGCTGCAGCACACTATCTGCAGACAAGGGATGTGTATGACGTACGAGTCTCGACGCCCCTTTGAAGGCTGCGCTGAGGAGTTTGCAAGTTTCCGTCGGTCTTCCAGAGCAAGAGGCACCTACAGTACTGTTTCCATGTATTTCGAATAGCATACCCACACCGATGCCGCAATTGACGGATTCCAGACAACAGGCTCGGGTCCCTTAGCACAGCTTGCAATGCTTCGGCTGTGTGGGAGCGGGCCTGTCGAAGCCTGCGGAGAGGAAGTGTTCGCCGTCAGGGAGCCAGGCTACCTCGCACGCGCCCTTTGAGATCTATCTGCGCAACAGCTACTGCTATAGAGGTAAGTGGATAATGCATCGAGTCGTACAGCTCACGCGTACTATCGTTTGTTATCTTGGCGCTTGTGCTGGTTACGTGCCGTCTTCACTGGCCTGTTTGGATTCAACCCTTACTGAGACACCAGTAAGCTCCGGACCGTCGAAACAGAGTCTGCATGGCGGGCGAAGATCTCCGGCTCCTCTGCCCCTCAGAAGCCGGAGTTAGCAGATGGCATTTGTGCAATCTATGCACTGAAGTACACAAACATGATGATGGCTGTCTGCACTGCCCTATGAAGATTGGCTTCCACGTGCTTCCTCCATGTTTCCTTACCCTGGCTTCAGGTGGCACCTTCTGTTGCAAGCCATCCCAACGTTGCAGATGTAACATAAGCAGCAAATGCCACAAACATCTGCCCATGCTTCAGGCATTCTTTTGAGGTCTGTCTTTACTTCTTTGCCACTCGCCTTTTGGTCTCTAACAGTCTTCCAATGAGGATGCCTAAGAAGAAGCCTAAGACCTTTAATTTCTTGCGGATCATCCCTGGACCCAGGACGCTCCTGGAAGAGTCCACAGCCTGACTGTACCTGACAACAGTAGGCCAGGGGAACACCCCAGGGGTGGGAAAGTTTACTTCATGATTGACTGGGCAGTTGCGTGATGTTCTCGAGTCTGCAAGATGTAGCCTGTCAATGACAGCTTGAGAAATAACAGGACCAACAATTTTTGGAAGAATGCAGCGTGACCGCCTTGCTTTACCAGCCGGAACGGCGAAAAGAATAGAGGAACAGGATGTAAACGGCTCTAGCTAGAATTTCTAATGCCTCTGCGGGAGGCGGTTGGACAATGGCGGCATGCTTCTTTTTGCTACCGGCCATCATGCATGTGATTGGTAGCATCAACTCCTTCTGTTTCTCCATTCCCGCTGTTGTGCTAAGTAAAAGCCAGTACTCACACACAACATCGAAACAATCAATGAAGGATTCCTAAAGAATTGCACCAACACCATGTAGCTTCATGGAAAGAGGCCACCTAACCGTCCCTTCAAACAAGTCTGGGTATATAAGGAGTCTATATTGGTGTAAGTTGGGGTATGCAACAATGGGTATGTAAGACTCTCCCTGGCCATTTCTTAGACCTGCCAGCAAATCGATCGTTCTTCACAATAGCGACTCCCCCCAAAAAAAGAAGGATACTAATAAATTTCGAAAATTCATATTTACATGCCCAAGCTGGTTCTTTTCTGTCCTCTCACCCCCCAGCCCCCCAAAGTAGGTTAATAACCCTTACAACCCATATAGTAGTTTCCCTAAATAGGGGGACCCCAATATAGACCCCCCAATACTATAGTCCTTATTATAGGGACCCCCAAAATGGTACCAACCCCCAAATGGGACCCTAATACTGGGAACTCCCTTAACCCTATACTTATAAATAGTAACTTAGTAGCTTCCATTTTGTTTTCCATTATCCTCATATAAGCCCTATATACCCCTATACACCCCTATATGAGCTTCAGTCTAAACTCCAAGTCTCCCCCTTAATAACCCCTATAGTAGTCCCCTATATAATCCCTATATATCCCCCGTTAAGGAGTTTAGACTATAGCTCATATATATTCTTTAGCCGCGCACCATCGCTGGAGGCTGAGAGGAGCCGACGGCCGTCAGGACTCCAGGCCAAGGCGGCGCAAGGCCTCGAAGCCAGGACCCCAAACATAAGTTACTGGGGGGTTCAATAGGGAAATAGATTATAGGGATGATTCTAGGGTATTGTGTAGGGAATATCTAGGGGTACCCAGAGGTTATATAGGGCTAATGTCCCCAAACTCCCTAAGCACTGGTAAGTTAAAGGTATTGGCGCAATCAAGGCTCGGAAGGAGGTCCGACTCAGTGGTGCAGACCCACATCTAAGCAGCCCACGCACTATGGCCAATCAATACTTCTGTCACCTGGGCAGTCCCATGTCTATCTGGATATGTGACCGCACTGACTGCGGTCATCAGTTTTGCAAGGTCTGTCAATAAGTGCTGTCCAGAGGCTCATACTTGCTAAGACTTTTTCGCACAATCCTTCTGCTCTGCTTTCGACTGTGAGAGACAAGTCTCAAGTCGACTAAGGATGCCCTTGAGGCAGCATAAGCGCAGCACCATATGCCATATGAGCTGCGGTCGAAATTGTGTACCAGGTTCCGGGACATGCGTTTGGGGTTGTCGTGGCTTTTTGTTTCCCCTATCCTTTGTCAGCATCTTCGCCTTTTCTTTAAGACACGCCTACTTAGCGCAATTTAACCGGCAGGGTTGGCTGCCTCATGATTATCGTTATGTTTTCTCCCCCTTTTTTTCAAGGCTTCGCAGTCACTAAAGTCATGTCCGCCCAGGGCGTGATCTAGTGGTGGGTATTTTGGATTGTCGCCCATATATCCTGGCAAACTGCGATCCCGCGGACGTTAATCTCAATGGTCGTTGTTGCCGTTTCGGGAACTAGCGGAACGAGCAGTGCTACTGAGCCTCTGCTGCTTCTCTGAATTCAAAGCGAGCTGTATTTGCTCTTTTGGCTGGGAAAGCCGTTCTGAAGTACAAGCTTCAAACGGCCCAAAATTAATCGAGCTCTCGGCACAACTGGATGTAGCAACTCTCGTGACACTTACTGCCCTAAGCTGAGCGAGAGCTCGTCCAACAATAGATGCCAGATGTGGATCTGGGCTTGAAACTGGCAAAAGGATGCAAAAGGCACATCCTGGAATATAGGAATCACATGAATCACCTAATCGCTTCAGCTGGCCTTGATTAGCCTTGCCATGCCTTGCCCGATTCTCAGATTCAACGGCCCTGACCATGGCTCAGGGCATCGCTCCCTGCAAGAATCCGCATGCAACATGAGAAAAGCAGCTGATCCAGGTTAGCCTCTACCTTTCCTATGCTTGCTTTATCTCATCGGGTATGCTGCCGTCGAGATGCAGATGATGCAGGTAAGCAGGAACAGCTTGGCCGCGCTTCGGCTCTTCTCATATGACTCACATGACCATTCAAGGGGAGAAGAGGACCCAGCTTTTCTTTCATAGAGCTGCTTGCGAGGTCTTGTGTAGCTACTGGGCAAAGCAGCTCAAATCAACAATCACGCCATCTTCGGCCAGCAAGCCATTTGCCATCATGCTGCTACAAATGTGAAGTATATAACCTTATATATTAAATATACTATAGTAGTTTCCATGTTATTTTCCATTATCCCCATATAACCCCAATACACTACAGATGTAAGCAAGCAGATGCCACACCGAGCCTGAGCCAATGAGCGGTCAGTGAGTCAGACGCCGCACACCAGATTGGCTGGGACTGCCTCCTTGGACAAAGCCCCATCTCTGCAAGGTTCCATGACCAATTGCAGCTTGGTTGCTGTTCATGCCATCCACGCCGTCCCCAAATGAATGCTATGCGATGGCTTTCATTGAATCGAAGCATTTTCAGCTTGACTTGTTTCGTGCATGCTCGAACTGCATTTTCAAGGTTCCCCAGTTCTGCACCTCGTCCCCTCCTGTGGCAGACATACTTGTATTTGTGGAAAGCTGCATCCATCATCTTCGGATAGGGCAACTTGAGATCCTGCATGGTCTTGATGAAGCCCTCCTGCGAGTTCAGCTGTTGCAAGGGATTGGTAACAAGACGACGCTTCAGACTTCCTTGATGCTAAGAGCACTTTCATCAGCCCCTGTGACAAAGATACTGCGTGGAGGCCTTGTTCTGTGTCAGCCGCGGATTGAACTTCTTCTCTTCTGCCACGGTGGACACATTTCCTTAGAATCTAACAACTTTCAATGATCGAAAGCGAGCCCGTGACGTTCAGGATAAGAGGACTTGATCCAACGCGACAGCGCGCAGCCAGTTTCGCCGCTGCCGGGGCCCCTCTCACAATTTTGCACCAAATTGCGCTAGCATCCCCATGCGTCATAGCCGCTACATCCATCTACATCCTGGATGCCACAGCTGGTGGCCGCTTCCGCACCTACCCTGTAGCGTATCTCCACAAATGCTGTGGCATAATTTGGTCTTAGCACTACCACATTCTAAGTTCGCATTCCAAGCGGCTGCCCTTGTAGTCATGACCTGGCACTGTGAAGGCCACTTTCCATTCTGGAATTGGTTTCTTGGTCTAACTGGCTGGAAGCGGCAAGCAAGGGCAGAGAGCGTTGCTCCCATTGGGCCTGGGTAGATCTTGGTGTCCTCGGGCAGTGTGAAGATCTTCTGGTGAACTACGTCGTAAAGCCGCGAGGCGTCGCCCTTGCAAAGGCGTGAAGCAAATGCAAGGCCCATACGTCTTGTCACGCTCTCCATTCTCAAGTTTGGCTCTCAGGATGATAACCAGCAAGCCCCAGGTCAGAGTCTTTTCCTCAGATGCAAGCTTGGAGAATAAGAGTTCTCAGCTAGGATCCTCAGTGAGGGGCAGGTGGGCTGGCGCAAAAAATGCAATTCCTGGCCTGCTGAAAATCAGTTCGACCGCACCCGCGAATCAGCAAGGTGTCGCCTGGCGCTTGCGCGCGCGAACTTCTGTGTGCCTACTTCCGCGTTGCGGAAAGCATAAGGGGCGCCTGTGAAGACAGCTTTGGGCGCATCTGGGCCGCGCAGAACGAAGCACATGCCTAAGTCAAGCGCAACAAGGACACCGATCAGGCCAAAGTGGCTGGACGCAGCCTCCGCTTAACACGTTAGCCAGCCAAGGGCCAACATCAAACTCCAAGCCGCGGGGCAACCGTCTGTGTGACCCGGCGTGGCCACGGCCTGAAGTGCCTTGCTTGAATTGCCAGCGCGTGCGAGCAACGGCAAGAATTCTGGAAGCAGCAGCATGGGCACAAACCTTTCAACTTTCACCATCGAAGATCTTCGCATGGCAACTACACGATCCCTCACAAATGAAAGCACGCTGAAGATTTCTAACTCCAGCGCTAGCCCAAACTTGCAATGCCAGCGACATACTTGCCAAACTCGATGGTGTCGCCATCCTCTTTTAGAGATAGCACAGAACTGGCACGAAAATGCGTTTGCCCACGCGGGTTCCTTCAGTTTCACATCTGCAGCTGCACCAGAAGCTTCAGAGATCATCGTTTTGACCTTCGACAGCTGACTGAGGCGCTGGTTGTGCCACCCACGTGTTTTAGATTTTAGTCTCGGGCCTCGGGAAGCTGCTTCTTGATGGCACCACCAGAGGTGATGTGATCTGCATGACAGTGCGTGTTCACAACGTACTTGACCTCTCAAACACAAACTGAATCAGATTTCGCCCACATTCGCCCACCATCCTCCCGGCCTTAAAGCCCAGCTCCTCCGCTAAGCTAAGATCACGAGACTCCATGCCCAGGACCTCAAGCAGCTTCGTGGTGTAAAACTCTTACACGAACATGTGCACACCAGACAATGAAGAGAGTCTTTGTCGAGGGGCTGGATCGATCAACACGGCCTCTTGGCTGTCGGAGCAGCCGATCAGGTAAGAGAAGGTCGAGCTGCCCTGGGGAGAGCGTCGTTTAAGCTAAAGATTCAAACCTGACTGTCCCCGGTCTCGTGGTTGCAGGGCCTGTGGATCAAAAAGCTGCTCAATCACCGCGCCCTTCTTGGCTGCAGGAGTCTGCTGGGCCTTCAGGTCATGGAATCTAGTGTGTTCTCTTTCCGACTGCCACCTAGCTGAAAACAGGAGGGCCCGCATGGTGCAGCTTGAACTGCGGGCTCAAAACCACAGCTTTTGCAAGCCACATTAGCTGGGTAGCTCAGCATGGCTAGCGGGCTTGTGGGAGCATGAGAGGCGCCTCCTCGTTGTTGGCGGGAAGCTGGTCCAGCACCCAGTCCTTGATCGGCCCACACCTCACAGGCGAGCGCAACAGGCAGGCGCCCTGCAGGGGTTACAGCTTGCAGCAAGGCATAAAGGGCATAGCGAGGCGCTCTGAGCACTTGGTGAAAAACTTGAGGTCCAGGTCTTCGGCCAGGAGGCTCGCGGAGGCCCTGCAAAGGCTGATTGAAAAAGCAGGGCATGCTTCCTACAGCACACCTGCTTTGGACCACAGCCTGGCCTGTTGTGTCCAAGCGCTTTGGCCTTCGCAGTCTGGAAGCCATTCTGAAGTACTTTGAAGCAATAAATCATCCACTAATTAGGCACCAAAGAGTTCCCTGTGAAACTGTACTCGACGCCTGCGCTAGCAGTAGCGCTGCACCGGCTCGGTTGCCCGAAGTGCATTGGATCATCCTCATGCAGCTGCAACAGCTGAGTAAGTCTTTGCCGGCAAGCTTTCAGCTTCCAAGCTCTCACTCCAGTGGCCTCTGGGCAACGTCTACTTAAGCCAAGGCTTGCCGAGATACAAAGGTCTGGGCAGGCGCTCCATAGCTGCAAGGACCTCGGATTCCGGCCACGGAATTCAGATCAGCATAGAACCCGCACGCCATGTCAAGGTAGCCCAGACTTGCAACCACAGAACCGCCTCCGCATGCTCTGCGGTGGCTGGCTGGCCACCAGCTGGGTTCGGGATGGGAGCCACCTCGACCTGCATCAGAGCCCACAACATGCGTTCCAGTCCTAGGGAGATGAAGAACTTTCCTGCAGACTTTGGGGACATGCTTCCACGTGTGAGTGCCGTTGCGACCTGCGTCTGGTTTGAAACTATTCGCATGAACTATTTGGCATGCCCACACCTTGCAGCCCGCAGCTTCAATCGCCTTCCTGTGGAAGTGTTTGTTTTCCTGCGTTGCGCTCAGATGCGCTCAGGTTTGGCTTTCATGTTCACAAGTCCAGTCCACAGGGCTTGGTAGGCCATTTGCTTCCAAGATTCGGCCGGGTTCAGGTAGAGCCATCCCTTATACCGCGGTGCCAGCTGCTCAATGATTGCCACATCCATGTTTCCTGCTCAAGCTACTTCTCTGAAGAACTCCAACTGCTGCCCTGAACAAGAAACAACAAAGACTGCCTTTTAGTTTCCGCAGACTCACGCTTGCCGAGTTCTCATGATGCCGCGAGCGGCTACAGTGAGGGCACAGGCCTGAGAGGCTGACATCTCCCGGCAAGTTTGGAGTGCTAACGCCGAAGAGCTCTGGCTTGAGACCTTGGGACTCGGACTGATAAGGACTCGCTCTTTCTCGCTTCTTTCTCCACCCAAGTCTAAGCGCTAGCCGGGCTGCTGTCTGCCGCTGTGGAGGCACCCTGCGATGCCTCACCTGCCGCAGCGGAATGAGAACGAATAAGGTATGTAATACGGACCTACAGTAAAGATCACTTGCCGAATTCATGAAACCGTGGATCATCAATGGATGCTCATAGGTCCCACCATCTGGAGGAGATTCATGTTAACCTACGCACGTCTGCTGGCAACATGCAAATTCGGCTCTGCCTACGCCAGAAATCGGCACCGAGGCCTCGGGTCAGAAGACGCAAGTCATGGACGCCACACGAACAAATTCCACTCAAGCCTTCAGTGCTGCTGTTTCGGAGGGCGGGCTGGCCTGCAAAGTAGATCTTCTCAAAATGAGCTAGCAAGCAGCCGCTGCCGGACGCATGACAGCAACAGGACGCGATCAAAATCAACCAGCAGTGCCTTAAAGGTGCTTGGCTTTGGAACTTCTGCCACCTCCACGTCATCAAGGGTGTTGGGGCGGCAACAGTACATGAGCTAGTCGATATTTCCTACGCATGGCTTCCTTATTAGGGACTATATTAGGAACGCTACTAAACAACAAGAGGGACCCCTATGTCCACTGCTATGGGTCTCTTAACAAGGCTTATATTGACAGTAGCTCACATGTGCCCTCAGCATGTTGGTGACGGCATAGGCCACGCCTTGTGCTTCACAGGAGGCTCGAACCACATGTACTTGCCATACCTCGGATATACAACCCCAATATAACTCCTATTATATCCGCTATGCTACCCAGCTTGCAGTGGAATTTCAGGCCACACGGCCAGACCCCGGCCAAGGCACCATCGTCCAAGCGGCATGGAGTGCCAGTAGACATGCTCGAAGATGTAGCGTTTCCTTGTTTGGCGCTGCTTAGCTTCCACTGCGCTGGCTCGACTATCCAAGGCTGAGCATCAGCCAGTAGAAGAGGACGTTAGGCTTGGTCTGGTCCAACGGCTTGAAGGTTGGAATCGCTTCCTGGACAGCAGAAGCCCTAGTCAACTTCTACATCAAGCCTCTTAACGGGTGGGGTGACGCCAGGTCCAGGCAGGTTGCTGGTTTTCGCGTGACACAGACCACAAGAACTAAACATCTCTCACAAAATCTCTTGCCACCCTCAGTGCAAAACCGCCTTTTTCGCAACATTGACAACCATTCTGCTTAAGCAACATGCTTGCTTTCGCGACTTCTAGCCACACTGGAAACTGCAAGGCTCCATGGTGTAGCCATTGAACTCCGCCAGCATCAGCTTGCTGTCCTCAGATCTTCAACCCAGGCCCAACAGATTCCAGCTGGCAGCTGCTCTAATAGTAATAATACTAGTAGTAATAATAGTAATAATACTACTAAAGTAATAATAATAGTAATAGTAATAGCAATAATAACAATAATAGCAATAGTAGTAATAATAGTAGAAATAATGAGGTCAGCCGGAGCTCTTTGGCTCTCCTTGCTTCTAAGCTGCTCCCACAAGCACTGGGCACGCCGTGTAGCCATCATAGACTGACGTAGGCTCTTTACCTGCCATGAGTGCCTGCACCTTGGCAAGCCAAGCCATTGTGTGGTTGTCCAATCGCATTATTCTGTATCCCAGGATCGATCAAGCATTACAGAAAAAAGCCGGACGATGCGATTGATTCTGTGTTTCCCCTCTGAAAAATTCATGCCCAGGCGCATTGTAGGTAACCACCGGGGCCTGCGATGAGATTGCAGAGTAGGTCCTCAGGAAAAGCCAGCGGTTACATCGGTTTCAAAGCCTATTCACAGACAATCCAAGCTTCTGACCCAAGTATGCTGTTACTTTACAGTGAGCAGGCTCTGTTCACTCCTTTTAATAAGCGAAGCGAGTAAGCGAAAGGAAAGAGCGAAACGAGGGAGCGACAGGAGTGAAGAGAAGAGGGTGAACTGAGTGAATGAGCCAACAACCAGATTTTGGATGATTGCCCAAGCATTTTCTGATATAGTTTTAATGTACTTTCAAGACTATCACGTTACCGAGGGTGGGGGTGGGGTCATATTTTCCCATTTGGTTTCGCTTTATTTGTTTTTAATGTATTCATCTAAGTTGCAGGCTGTGCTCATGTCCAATTGATTTGTTGTCATGCTATTGTTACGTAATGTTTGTATTCACGACATGACATATGTGAAAATATGTGAACTCTGCAGTAATGTGGGAAGCGAGAAAAAACATGGACATGGCATGAGCCCTGGTAAAACCAACATGGATGAAGTATGGAAGCTTGCGGAGCATGTGGAAACAATATGATGGCCCTTGAGCCCTGAGTGAGGGTCCTTGTTCTGATGGCCCAGTACATATCCAACACACCATCCAGAAGCCATATTTGCGATCATATTGAATACACTTTTAAATATTCCTCGCTTCTCTCCCGTAGCAGGAATGCTGGGGTCTCATATCCAAGCGATTCATGCTGAAACTACCTCTGAGTTGTTACTGCAACAGAGTCGCTTCGAAGTTGGAAGCGAGGAGCAGTCGCCCAGCGAGAAGACGTTTGAGAACTTGTTGTGCTGGCAGGTTTCCTGCAGGAAGTCATTCGGTGCTGAGGTATTGCGGGATGGATTCTGTCGTGTTCTGCGGCTTTCTTTACCATCCCTTGCTCCGCACATCCTGCACCCTCTGATGACGATGCCCACCTTCAGCTACGGTTTAAGAGATGCCCTCATGGCCACGTTCGTGCGTGAAGTGCAAGATGCCAGGCTTACGTAGGGGCAGAATGGCACTTGAAAATTGAAGACATCCTTGTTTGAAACCGACACTGCTGACGCTTCATTCCCCACATCTAGAACGACGAATTCCTTTCTGCATTTTGTGGAATGATTGCGTGAATGAGGCATGTGGGGACACACCTCCAAGTCCGGTACGCCCGCACATGACATGAGTTGTGTCTAAAGCTTGTCCTTGTCCACATCCACAAACCCAGCGGCGTTTGCCAGGGGGCTGTTCCTCCACTTTGCTGCTGTGGGAAGCTGAGCTATGTCACGGTGCAGCAGCCAGAAGAGATGCAACCTATCCGCCCATCAGCTCCTGATGAAATCTGGAGCACTCATCGGAGGCGTCACGTGGAGAAAGTCGAACTCTTTAGTCACGAGTTCGCCTACAGGAAGCGTGGCGCTGAAATTAAGTTGCGTCCCATGAGCTTGAGGCCGATCGCAGACAGGACCAGTCGGCTCCGTGACCTCGCCTTCCCTCTCAAAAGTGGCAATCTTCCTCGCAGGATTTTGCACACGAAGCATATGACCGGAACCGCACATTGCACAGCAAGCAAGCCAGGCTGCTCTGCATAGCTGAGGTACCCTAGAATCAAGGAATGGTGGCCTCTCTCCATCAACCTCCACAAGATTCGTCTTCACGCTCGGGGTGATATCTTGGTTCAAGTGGCAAGCTGAGGCGTCAGATGTAGCACCCGCTTCATCTTGACAATCTTTCGATCTTCACTTGTGCAGCTCACTCACAGGCCAAAAGGCTCTTGGACTGCATGACCTTCTCGAGGGCAACACGGTACTCCGGACAGGCAAAGATGCCTCGAGGCAGTATTTACAACCTTCTGGAGGGCAACTTCTGAGCATTGGCAGCCTGGGGTTGCTGTGCAGAACTCAATGTCGATGTTGTTGCGAACTCCTGAGAAACTCGAAGAGGTTGGCGATGCGAACCCTACCCGAAGCTCAAAGCCAGAAGGGGTCCTCGTTCTCGCCAGGCAGCTTCTGCCAGGTAGCAGATCCTGAGTCGTCTGCACGGCCCGCTTGAAGAACAATGTCACCCATTCTTTGCAGAGCGTCTTCTGCGGTGCTCCGCCACAATTCACAGCTGTGGCAGGATTAGTGAAGATGGCCTTGCCTGTTTAAGACAGAAATACGAAAGCACAAGGCCATGTCCACGCAGCAAGGGGGGTGCCTTTCTGCAGATGCGTGATGTTTGCCCAGACACTGGGCGAGTAGTCGAAGGAGTAGATGGAAGCAACCTCAGACTTCTGAGTGTTGAGCGATGTTGAGCCCCTGCCAGTTAAGTTCAAACAAATCCGACCCAGATGCTCCGTTTTTGCCCATGGTCTCAGGGAGTCCTGGGCAGCAAAGGGAATCAGTCAATCTTGCTTGAACAAAACATGTCAGCTCAGCCTCGTCAGCAGTGTACATGCATCTGCAGAATGGACCGCATGAGCCGTCCTGCTACAGCTCCGAAGTTCTGCTGGAGGCCGGCAGCCACGACCAGAATGTCGTACTCCTCTGCACATGTTTTAGAACATTCTGAATGCTGAAGATGTTCTACAAGCTGCAGCTTCTGCTCCAAAATTGCCTTACCTGGAATTGAACAAAACTACGTAGAACACGCATCCGAATAGAAGCCCGTCTTTGGGATTATCAGCTGCGCACTAGGCCTCGTCTCCTGTTCGATCTACGGAATCTACGCCCTGTGTTGAACTTTGGACAACTGACGCCTGCTTGACTGGTCCAAGGCACAATCTGCTGTCCGTTAGCCAAGGTCAGTTTGTTCTGCTCCGGCTGGAAAGTCAAGCACTTTTCCTGCAAGAGCTTATGAAACTGACTCTAATATTTACCATGCTCCAGCTATTTCAACTGTCACCTGCTCTGCTCAACTCTTCTTCAGCCTGATCTTTCTTTATCGGGGACCTGCCTATCGTCTTCAGCATCGAATCCCTGCTCTGCCGCTCATGGTGATTGCGCTTCTACGTATCAGGTTCTGTTCACCTAAAGAAGACGGTTTTTTTTTCACTGTTGATATGACCACTCTTGCTCTCAAAGCACATGTCTGCGGCTAAAACCATGGCCTTGATCCACTGCACGTGGTGGGGCATCACCTGGAGGACCGAAACTTATGGGTGCCATGGTGGCCTTCTGTGGGTATTTCTCAATATAACCCCTATATAATCCCTTAAGGGGGCCCTGTATAATCCCCTTATAATCCCTCTATACCCTTTGGGGTCCCTAGGGCCCCCCCTTTTTGAGAAACTCCCCTGTGGTGTAACTTAGCACAGCAGCGTCTTACAGCATCCAGGACTTCGGAAGGCATTGGCCTGCTCCATGGGTCGTGCAGAGTTTTTGACCTTGCCGCTTAGTATAGGGGTTCTATAGTAATAATGGAAAAGAAAATGGAAGCTACTTTATTGCACTTTGAAGCCCACTGCTGCAACTCGCACTGGGAAAAATGTCGATTTGTTCTACGCTCAGCCGGGCAGTTAGGCATGTGAAAGACAGCTCGCGGGCAGGTAAGCGCGGACACACCTTAAAGTACTATGCTGAACGAACAGGCATCTTCGTACAAAGCTAGCAATACCATGCGACTTCATGGTGGTCCCACAAATTGAGAAGCCGTACTTCTGATTTCAATGATCCATTACTTCACAACCCTACTCCTCACTTAGAATCAGACACTCCGCTCTGCACCAATGTCAGAAATGCATACTAAGCTTTCAGTCCCGAAGCACACATGCTTCCAGGGAGCATCCAGGCCGAGTCCGCCAACCATCGTCCAGTAGGGCATGTACAGATGCTGGTCCTGCTGGGAAAGCAAAACATCGTCTGCGTATGGCGAGTGGAGTGGCTGCGGTCCCTGGGCTCGATCACGGCAATGTTGCTGTGCTCACCTCGGCCACTGGACAGTCTTCTCGAGGTACAGATGGAGAGGTATCATGCCATGTATCTGCATGATTGAGGCAAGATGCTCTTGGGGAGCTTCCTGCGCAGCTTAGGCATTCCGTACACTCTGGCGCTGCTAGCAAACATTTCAGAGCATTTCCAGAATGTGCTAAACCGTTTGGCAGGCTCAGCGAAAGTCCTGCACAACTGCGAGGCTACCTTAGCTAGAACACGGACATGCAGGACATGCAAGATGTCTCTGCCAGAACATCTGGGGGTTTCCCAGCAGTCCCTTTAATAAGGACTAAAATATTTTGGCGGGATTGGGGTCCCCCAATTCATGGAAACTACAATCTAGAAAACATGAAACAACCCTGGTTGCAGCTCCACCTCAAGGGATTTGCTGCACGTCAGTTCTCAGTGTCTCAGTGTATAAGGCCCTCAACTCTGCGGACATGGTGCTGAAACTCCGGAGGAACCTGGCACACCACAGAACTGCAGGCGTAAATTGCCATTAACACACAACTTAGCAGCTCATCTTTTGCAGTGAGACCTTGCAAGAGACAGTTCGTGGAAGAACAAAGAACAAACTTCCTGAGGAAAACGTAGCCTTACTCGCTCCGTGCTACAACTCTGACTCATGGCACGTGCCCCATGATGCGGCTGAGAAGCCACCACCGATGATAGCAATGCGATATTTTGCCGCCTTAGGCGTGAAGAGTCACTCTCCCAAGCCTTGGCCTTGCTTCCTCATGCTTCATGAAAATATAAAGGTCTGAGCTGACTGTAGCATGCCAAATGCAATTTGAGGAAGGTGGATTGCAAAAGCTCAAGAGAAGCAAACTCCTACCCTTGAGCAAGCCCCTTGCAAAAAAACTTCCAGATTTCCTCCTGGCTGGAAAATCTTCGGGGTTGGAGCACGCTATTCATCAGGTTCAAGCAGTGCCGTCACTGTACCGCCTGTACAGTGCTAGCTGAGCGCCCCGTAAACCTGAATTTTCCATAGCGCCTACAGAACTGCCAAGGCTTCAAGACACCCGTGAAGGTTGCTTCTCAGGGCCTGTTTCCTGGCGAGCATGCACGTCGACTGCTGTCAAATCACAGAATTGAGTCCATACCCCCTGGTGGCCCTAGACAACTCTCTAGTGCTCAGCAAAGCTGGGCTTTAATACAGGAAGGCCCTGCTCACGTTTGAGAAAGCTTTCATGTCAAGGTGTCTAGGACACATCCCTTCACATGCACAATGCCCTGGTCTCAGCTCAAGTGGCGGGCTGCTGCACAGGCATCGCTCGGAAGCCTAGCTGCCTGGAGATGACACCCAGCATGCCCCTTGCAGCATTGCTCTGGTGCATGTTTCCTGGCAGGCAGAGGGCACCCACCAGAATGTACCACTGGACCTCACAGCTCAGGGAAAGGAACCCCAATTGAGCTACAGTCCAAACTCCCAGAATTTCCCGCAGCCTAGGATTTCCCTTGATAGCTTCCATAGTAGTCCCCTATGTACCCCCTCTATAACCCACCAGCCCCCCTTTAAGGAGTTTAGACCCTAAACCCTCAATAATCCCCCATATAACCCCCCTTTTTAAGGAGTTTAGACTATGGCCCAATTGGATCTCCAAGCATCAGCCGTCCTCGGCTTTCACTGGGCGAGGCAAGACAGAAGCGCTTGAGAGAAGGGCTGCAAAACAGTCTGGGCTAGCATTCCTTACTATCATAATTACTACTTTGATTTGTACAGTTACCACTCATACTATTATACTATTGTTATTACGACTGCTATTTACTACTACCATTTGATTCCTCCTCCTCCCCTACTACTCTTCATAATAATTAAGCCTATTATCAATTAGGCTTGGGACACTTGCTTGCAACAGATATATGGGATGTGATATGATGTGGTGCATAGAGCAAGCCAGATGTATGAGACTGCTGCGAGTCACTGGCAGGCAGCTTGGAGCAACGCTGAAAATGCAGGGCCCGCAGCACACTCCCAGACAATGATGCTCTCGTCCTGCGCACAGACAGGTGCTGGCTTTGCAATGCAGCTCTGGGCAGCTGAAATGAACCTCTTGCGAAGTACTGAGCTGAGCGCCTTCGACGAGGATGCCAGGTAACGGCCATCATCCGTCACAACTGCAAACCACACTTCGTCCCGGTGGTGATTCAGCCTCAGTGTGCCAAAATGGTGGAGACTCAGGCGAGATGTGGGAACTAAAGTTCGCAGAAGGAAAAATCCACCAACTTCAAGGCCCAGGCCTCTCCACGCAGTGTGTTGGAAGAACTGGCCTCAACAGCATCCAGGTGAAGACCAGCTGCATGTCGCAGAGCTGACTCGGAACCCAATGGAAAAGTTTCAACACTGCAGCACTTGGGAAAGCACGCTGTGTAGCTGTAGTCTTTCAACAAGCTCGGTCCAGAAGACCTAAATTGGGCTGTTTGTGGCGATCACCACTTTTCTCGAGGTCTCAGCCCGTGGCAGAAGAGTTGGATCCATGTCAGTGGACAAGCAGTGCAGCTGTTGGTACCTATGAGTTCGGCCAACATGGCCAAGGTGCTGGGCCAGAGTTCGTGTGCGTAGGTGTGGGACAGGGAAACTTGAATCGACCCAGCATGTCTTCAGCGAACAGCACCGATGAGTAATCACCATGGATTGCTAAGATCGGTGCATCAAATTTGGATCAAGATCCGTATAAAGACAGTGAAGCTGCTGGTACCTGTCCACGAGATCCCCCAACATGAAAAATCAGAAGCAGAAGCTGTACCAGTCCGGGCCAGCACAATAGGTCATGGGCTGATCTAATGGCAGAGCGCATTCAGTTTCTGTAGCAAGTTTCTCGTAGGCTTGACATTCTACTGCTACTACTGCTACTGCTACTGCTGCTATTACTTCTTCGGCCAATCCTGCTGGTCTGTTGCTCCAATGCTCCGTGCCTGACAGCCTGCCACAGCAGCGCGGAGAGGCGACGCGGTGGCAGGGCCAGCTCCACCGGTAGCAACTCGACCTGGGAGTTCGGCGTGGTCCTATCCCATTCCACCTTGTCTGCAATGCTGAGGCACATGTTTCTTTGATGCCGCGTGAGAATGAGTGCGGAAATACAAGACTGTTGCAGTTATCTGCACTAACTGCTCCCTAGAGACAGTACTACTATTGCGCATCCCTTATGGGTCGGACACGCCTGGAGTGGGAAGAGCTGCATTGACTCCTCCTACATCACTCATCGCCATCAGCTGACATGCTAAGAGCTTTGCCAAGCGATCTGCCACATCGTCGCGCAGGGGTAAGGATTCAGCAAGCTCCTCGAGTTCAGCGTCCATATCGCAGCAACGGTTTTACCAGTTTCTTGCCCTTGAGACTGCCATGTCCTGAGGTGACAGGTCCAGCTGCTGCGACAAGCCCTCGAGGCCAGCCTCAGGCGCTGTGGCTGGGAACTGGTGCTCTTAAAACACATGGTAAAGTGCACCACTTCTGACATCTTGGAGCACGGCGGAGTCAGAAATCTCTGAGAAGACCTCCTTTGCTGCCTTCGAGGCGAAAGCTAGATTAGGCATGTAGCCTCACCTTACACGCTAGACACCTGACACTCGGCCTCGACCTCGCCATTGCGGTGCAGGTCCAAGCACTTCCTGAAGCTACAACAGAATTGCTGGGCAACACTCCAGGGCTCCTCTCAAAGCACTCTACAAACATGAAATGCGGCGGCAAGCCTAGGGCCTAGGATTGAGCGCTATGTATGAGGCGAGCGGCTGCTCCAGCAGTGAGGATCGGAGTGCTGCCTCAGAAATTGGGGACGGGAACTGCTTTGAGAAGCTCTGGGAAGTTGCTATAAGAAGTCTTCAAGATGACTGCGAATTCATAGTAGTGAAGCCTCCAGGTAAGGCTTTGACACACTAGTCGTTTACTGCACGCTATCGCGCAGATGCAAGCTGACGGCGTCATGCCGGGTGAACCAAACCCTCCGCAAGCGGCTGGGTCGTCCGGCAGAATGCAAGTAATACATGTGTGAAGCCTATCCGAGATGTGCAGTGAGAGACTCGGCGCGCCCGGCGGACTCGGCGCCTCCGTCCGAACTATGCCCCCCCATGGTACCATTCGAGATTCCAGGTTCTTGGGAGCTCTCCATCGTAGTTGCCGTCCAGGGTCACTTGATGGCCATGTTTTTTCTTGCAACCTGAGGGTGCTTCATAGGCCCCCCAGGTTGATCCAAGGCAGTGCGTCCAACTCCTGAGTCGCTGTGAAGGAGCTGAAAGTAAACTACCTTAACTTACAATGGGTATAATGATAGATAATCATAGGGTTTCCTTATTCATGTGTTAGCTCAGTTTAAGTTCCTTCACAGCAACCCAGACTCCTCACCGTGAAGGAATAGTACTTGGCGCAGCCATTGCTGCTGTACAGGTCCTGGTACACGCCATTCTTGTAGAAGCCCTCCTTGAATGTAGGATGAAGGCGGCACGACGATGTGTGAGCCAAACCCGTGTGACGGGGCTTGTGGTTGCCACATATCATCAAGGTGACATGCATGCCATCCCAGCAGCAGTTGCCAGATCCTTGCATGCCCGTCTCCGGCCAGGGAACCGCGCGAAGGATCCATTTCCCCTTGGGGCGCCCACCGTAGCCCCGACAGTGATGACAGCAGCTGCTAGACACGTTCACTCTGCTGGCTTTGTGCTGCAGGAGACCTAATGATGCATCGGGTTCCTGCAAGCAGGCGGCTGCGGTCGCGTTCTGCTCCAGCTCTGCACTCGTTTCTGCCAAGACCCATACCGCTGCAGCAACTGCAGCTCGACAGATCACCCCCATGGCTGCAGCAAGCTCGTGCGGTGCGCGATTGCTTGGGATACTGCGCTTTTGGCAATGCAGAATAAAAGCTGCAGCACCGAGACAAAAGTGTGTCGTTTATGCCGTTATGTGGTCAATGCGTTGCCAGATGGGCTTACTACGGTGGGCCGCATCTGCGCCGCAGACAAGCACATAGCTGACTACGGCCACAGCATATGTATACTGGGGTCTGTGATAAAACGCTCCAGTAAGTGCAGCAAAGTATCTTTTCTGTGGTACTACGTAACAAAGGCACTAACAAATGTAGAGAATTTCGGAGTGTGCAGGGAGGAGAAGATGAGATGCCCCGGAGTGAGCGCGGCCATCGCGGAAATTGCTAAATATCTTCTTGGAGCTCACTCGGGGCCCCGCAGCCGCCTCTTGTGAGCCCGCACCAGGCTCCGCAGAGAGGCGTTGGGCGGCACCCAGCGCCTGTGATTGCGAATCGGGTAATAGAGGGTTATATGAAGTTATATGATCCTGTAGCAAACTGCCCGACACAGCATCTTTATGACGACAGTCATTCTTGCTTTCGTTTTGTCCTCCTTCTCCTGCTGATCTTGTTTCCGTTGTCATTCGGGGTCTCTAGCAGGACTAGGCTCCGCAAACCAGCAACTGCATCGCAGCGACTTTGCAAGAACAAGGACGCAGCATTCCAAGCAACCTTACAAGCCTTGACATGCACCCCAGAAATCTTCTGCGAAACCTGTTGAATCCAAGATCGCTGGCTAATCCTGCTCCAGGTGCCTCGTCCCAGTTACCAGCCACAGCTGATCGCCTGGCAACGGCTCGCTGGATGCACTTGCATGCTTCCGGTATGGTGAAAAAACACATCCTCCTGCTTCATAGCACTTAGATCCCCTTACAAATATGAATGGATCGTGGCAACCTGTACTAGAACCTCGCATGCGAAAGCGTAGACTCCCAACGCAGGCAGTTACAGCTGTGGCTACGCATTAGCCATGCGTAATCATCCTAGCAGTAATTCTTCAATAATGCTGAGTCACGTGCTTGGGTCTCGAATTCCTCAAGGGACGGGGTCACGGTTTGCAGTCGGAGACTGTTCAAACGGACTTCTGCTGGCCCGGCCTACGAAATCTGGCAACGGAGGCATGAGCGAATGCTGCAGCGAAGGACGAGCATGGAAGATGGTGATAGACATGTTGGCAGCAATGAAGATGCTGATGAGGAGATAGAAAATCAAAATTGAAATGCTAGCATTGGATCGTACGACAAACCATGCGGCTGATGATGTGCAGGGGTTTCTGCTGACCAGCAACTGGATTCCGAGTCGTTGGTAGGCGTAGCCCAATATAACCCCAATATACTATAGCAGTTTCCATTTACTTTTCCATTATCCCATATAACCCCAATATATTATAGCAGTTTCCATTTTGTTTTCCATTATCCCAATATAGGCCCAATATAGTCTCAATATAACCCTAATATGGGAGAAGGGTTGACAGAAGCTAGCGGCCGTCCTTGCTCTCGAGGTTTGCTCATCGTGGGCATGCTTCACTCCGTTGTCCATTTACAGCAATGCACCACAACACAATGAGTCAAAAGCGTTCAGTGGAGAAACACCCAATAGTGACCGGTGAAGCAGGGGAGCTTTCTAGTCTTATGTGCTCCTTCTCTATAGTAGCTTCCATTTTCTTATCCATTATCCCTATATAGCCCTTATATACTATAGTAGCTTCCATTTTCTTATCCATTATCCCAATATAACCCCTATATACTATAGTAGCTTCCATTTTCTTATCCACTATCCCAATTTCACCCCTATATACTATAGTAGCTTCCATTTTCTTATCCATTATCCCTATATAGCCCCTATATACTATAGCAGTTTCCATTTTCTTTTCCATCTTGCCAGAACTGCGCCTGAGCTCCGTGACGAGACTTGCCTCCACTGTGATTCCAGACCTGGGTCGAGCCAGGGCTCTGCAGCCATCCCAAAATTAGGGTTGTATTGGGGTTATATGGGGATAATGGAAAAATAAAACGGGAACTACTATAATGGATACCCCACTATTATAGTAGTTTCCATTTTCTTTTCCATTATCCCAATAAATCTCAACCAAATACAGTACTGGAGAATGGAGCTCACTGTCACTTGGATTCCGTGGCTCTTTTGAAGACACCATTGCCAGCGGTTTATCGACAAATAAACTGAAAGGTCCAAAAGCAAGTGAAGCTACTTGATACCGTCTTGATTGGTGTCCCGGGTGTCCCCACATGTATTTCCAAGAAACATGCATCCAAAATCTTCCAAACACCCGCAGATGTTCCAGAGCATAGATCCCTCTCTGCATCCATACCACTTCGGGATGTCCGTCCACTACATGTGCATCTGAAGATGGCCCAATGTCTCAATTCTATGGCTGCAGGGATTAATTTGAGCAACGAGAGGGATCCATTTAGAAGTCCTGGGTAGCCACGCCAAAACAACTCAGCTCCTGACTCAGCCTCCAAAGCTGCCCGGGTCGCCTCGAGGCCGAGGTCCCCCAGTGCCTGGCGCGGCAGGCGTAGCAGTAGCCCGGAGGCGGAGCCAGGAGTAGGAGAAGGAACAGCAATGGCATGAGTATGATGATGATGATGATGATGATGATGATGATGATGGCTGCGCTAGCTTCTTCCGGATTTCGGCTCAGTGTGAAGGGCCTGCCCGATCAATCGGACAAGCTCACTTCGACGGAGTCCGTCGAAAGTAGGCCTGGGTCAAGCTGGCTGGCTTGGGTGCATCTTACAACCATGATGTTCGCATGCCTCTGCAGTTGAACGGTAACAAGTGCCTCTGACTACAGCACCTTCCGCTAGTCCCAGTGTTGGCGGTTGTGCAAGTGTTAGTACAAGTGCCAGTCTACAGCCGCTCCTGCTGCTGCTGCTGCTGCAACTTCTGCTGCTGCTGCTACTACTTCTTCTAATGTTCGAGACACGAAGAGCATCTTTTCTTGACCGTGCAAGGCACCGCAGCATCCAAGTCAAGTCGGTCACGTCCCACGGTCCTGCATATTGCGAGCCGAGAAGTTGTACAGCGATGTTCGGATGGTAGACTTTAAGAGTAGTGATGCGTTAAACTGAATGAAGAGCTGTGGCGCAAGGTCTCGTCAGGGGTCATCACAGCGCTTGATCACCTTTACGCTCAGCGAAAACTGGCTTTCGCTGGCAGCTGCAACGCAGACTTTGGCAGTGTAGCCCCAGACCACACGGCCTGCTAAACTGTCCTGGACGCAGCCGGCTACGGGGCGTCTTGTGACTTCATGCACATCAACCCTGGCTGCGCTGGTGTGAACGGGCTGCGCCAATTAAAACCAGGCGCATCCTAAAACTAAAGCTCACAGACCCTTGAAGGTGCCCTGATAGGAAAGTTCCTGTTAGTTCCCTCTTCTGCGGGTCATCCGGTCAAGAATGTGGCCATGCACGCCAAGATTTAACTCGCTGTGAGCATTCCTACTGGGCCTTCAGAACATGAGATGGCTCCAATTCATGGGCTCACCCGACTGGAGTCTTGAGGTTTGAGTTTGCACGGGTTAAGGTAAGGGGTGGGGAGGCACCAAACTGGCGCTGCAAAACTACTATTGCCATTGCTGCCGCTTGTCAGCTGCTTGTCCTGCAAAAAGCAGCCTGCCACTCCGAAGGCAATGTTCCCGGCACGCACACCACAATGTCACAGGAATCCAACGCGCCGTTTTTCAAGCCCCTAGTCTGCAGTTTCTTGTGCAGCTTTGGAGGCGTCGGGCTTTTTCCATTCCAATCGTCAACCCGCAAGGACCACTAGCTACGACTGTCAACCCCCAGACCCCGAAGTTCGGTGCACCATGAAAATGACTCAACTTTGAGCACTTTGCAGAAAGACCTTGCTTGCACCTTTATGCCAGTCCTGGTCAAAGACTGGACCTACACGTTGCTGTCATGTGCTCCAGAACTCTCTGCTGCACCAACATGGATAGAGCACCAGCAGTTGTTGCCAATGCTACAACTGACATGTGACCTTCGCTGGGCGCCCGCATCGCCCGCCAATCTCGAAAGCTCCGCAGACTGCAGCCGCCTCCCACAAGAAGACAGGTCTCGGAATCTGGGATTTGCAAGTGGCTTTGACCTGTGGTGCGTGATTGCCGACGTTTTCAGGCTGGAAGATGGACTAAAGTTACTGAGAAGGACATTCTTTATGTAAGAAGATGGCATGTAGATCCCACGTGATGATAGCTCACGTGAGGGTAGCCCGAAAGCCACCACGCTCGGAATGTACGGCGCAGGGTGGCCGTACAAGCACCTTTCTAAGCAGAGACACCCTGCTACAAGGGACTCAACACAAGCCGCAGTTCAGACTTGCACCTGAGCGTTGAGCTTGGGGAGAGAGATTTGACGTCTCGGCTGGGTGGAGCACTGCAAGACCATCACGTGGGCTGCCTGCAAAATGGGACCTGGACCTGAGTCAGCTCGGCAGCAACTGGCTCCGACGCACGCGACAGACTCACTAGCACATGACATCGACCTCTGTGACGCAGCCCAGCTTTCAGCAACCCCTATCTCCAAATGCCAACGAAATCCACGAGCCCAAGACGCCTGCGGGGTTGTACTTGAAGGCAGGCGCACGGGTTTGGAACATGCAAGGCTAGCATGTCTTTGCTCCAGGCACATGCTTGCAGGCTGCCCACAAGCACTGCGCTTTAGGGGTGCGCTCGGCCTGTCTGTGCAGAGAGCCTCGTGATGGCAACCCTTGCGGGAAGAGCCCTCGCCTTGACAGACCCCTGAATCCTAAGCTCTACCGGAGTAATGCTTCAGAACCTTTATCCAGAGTCCCTACACTTTAAGCCCTATGATTATGATTCTTCAGGGGGAGCCGCATCGTTTGATTTCCTAGGGCATGAGGAGTTGCCGCGCCTGGAACTTCAAAGCAGCAGATCGAAGAAGAGCAGTTGCATGTCAGGGATTTGGAAGTTTGGGGTTTCAGCATTTGGGGCTCATGATTTTGTAGCCTTTTTTATGCAGGGCTTCAAGCCACGGCCGTGGGGTTCTGGAAACAGCTTGGCCTGCAAGCCTCAGGGAGGGGGACTCTCTGGCCCATCCCTGATGTGCTCCTGCGTCGAGATACACGTCTCCTAGTCCTAGGCTTCCTCTAGCAGCTACAAACAGAGGCCATCCTTCCGACATGCCCCCAAAAGGCTCCAATGAGCAATGCGGCAACGCAGGCTGGCACGCCGACTACTCTTCCCTGGGAAGGTTGTTGCACATTGGAAGCCCCTGGTGCCCCTGGTCGGACCCACATAATACGGACGTTGGGGTAGGAAAGGAAGGCCCTAATGACTTCCAGTCCTTTGAGCGGCATGCCTCAGAACCGATTTAAGCAACAGCGCGCGAAGCCAACACAGCCAAGGTTGCAGGCAGGATACCTTACCGAAAGGCGTCCCGGAATTCTTGTAACCCCCCAAACCGACTTCGCACAAACAGGTGGTGGAGACCACCAAGAGAAGAGCCGAGAATTTCATCAAAACCTCATGGTGAGCTGGGCAAGGGCTGCGAGGAGTAGGGACTGCCGTCATGATACCGCTGTTTGTTTCTGCCTTCCCTTCTCAGTTGCACAGCGAAGCTGCAACGGAGGGTGCCAAGGAGGCGGGAAATTAGTGAAACTGCTGAACACCCACAGAGCCGAAGAGCCACGTACTTGCCACATCTTATGAGCGCAAAGCTGCGGGAAAAGCGATAAGAGGCTCTCACGGCGCACTTGGGCACAATGGCTCGCGTGAAGAGACGTCACGCTAGCAAGTTTTAGGCGGCGGGCTTGTCACGCCGTAAGCCTTGGGCATGCGCTCAAGATCCGTGTTGCCGTCGAAACTATGCACTTTGTTCTACCAGTCCAGAATCTTGGGTTTCTACCTTTGGGGCTCTCTAGAACGATGACGACAACTCCTGGACCTTGGGTGCGAGGACAAGCGACGATCGCTCCACGAGGAGCAGATCCTCAAACCTGCTCTGCGCGGCTATGCGCAGGCGCGCAATGCATGGCTCCCGATTCAGGCGCAGCGCTGCCATGTGACAGGACTCCTACCGGAGATGCAAAGAGACAGCCGAGATGCCGAGAAGAGGGAGCCTTTGACGGGCTCTCCAACATTGGGACTCTTCGATGTGCTGAGCCTGCAGCTTTTGAAGCCGAAGCACTTTTCCAGCATGCGAAGTAACTGCCAACCGCACAGCTGCAACGCATGAGCAGGGAGGCCTACCCTAAAAGCCAAGCGGGGATACTTCAATGGAAATCCGCTACAAGCCCTCAGAAATGCTCTAGAAGCAGGATTTAGTGAAGGTTTCAAATCTGGGTAGCAGAGCTCGAGTTGAGAGGTGCGTACTGCAATGGCTGCAACATGGGCTTCCAGATTTCACCCTGACGCACGCTGATAGTGAAAAGGGCTCTAATAGCAGCCCATTGGGACGCATACTTTTGCCAACCCCTTATTTCTTTCTGGTTGGGCTCACTCCTGGAAGCTCCTCTAAGATGGCTAACACTAATATCTCTTTCCAGGACCACCGGGGCTCGTCTGAAAGTCTAACAAAGTGCGTAAGTTAAGAGAGCCTGCAAGGCGATCTATTTTTGGACGTTCCCTACAAACAGCTTTGCTGGCTTCTTGCTGAAATACTTGGATCCAAGAAAACACTACCTCAGACCTTGCGCGGGGTTTGGCGCAAGGCATCCAGAGTCGTGGTCAACAGCTTCGAGCTCAAGCAAAGAATGAATCCCTGGCCTCTCCACAACAACTTAGCAAATCTAAGCACAAACGCACAACATAGAGCCAAAGATGGAAAGATAGCGTCCAGGACGTTCTTGGCATGCAGCATAGCTCGTGGCAGTGCCAACGTCAGCCACTCTCGGCCAGACACTCAATCAGTTAGGACTCAAACGCAAGGATGTTGAAGGGCAGTGCTCCAGCATCTAGCAACGTGTAGTCTGCCAGAGGGGTTTGGGAGCATGCTGCAGCCTGAAATCTGCCGGAGGCAACAATGTGCGGACTGCGCTTATGGCTGCAATGCTCCATGCCAACTTGGAGAGCCAATCTCACCTCTGCGCACACCAACCTAGTCCAAAGGACTTACAGATTGCATGTCCGGCCCCATGGGGCCATCCCGAGGGCCGCAAAACATTGGCAGTTACCTGAACTTGCGTTTCAGCTCGCCCGCGTTCATCAGCTGGACACCTTTCTCATCATCCAGTCAAGGACTCAGATACCTGGACTCCAAAGGCTCTGACCTCTCCGTGCAAATGGAAGAATCATCAAAAGCGCCTGCGCTTGCCAGGCTTTCCCTCAACGGACGGAGAGTCAGATTTGGGGAGTTGTGGAGTCCAGCTTCCAACAGCTCTGATCCTGATGAACATCCAGTACGCACTGCTTCAGCAGCCTTGAGCTTTGGCAAGGAAGGCTCGTTTCTCGGGAGCATGTCATGCTGGCTCGGTGGCTCAGCTGTCAGCGCTGTCACCTGGGACCGTGGTCTCCTTTGTGCTGGGGAGCACCTCTGGCAACGTTTGCCATGAAGCGGCCCCATGCTTGGGTGGTGAGATGGCCTCAAGTTGCACGCAAACTTGCAGACTGCAGTGTTGTCTGTCGTGCTTGCATAGTGCAATTTAAACTTCCCCCATAACCTCAAGCTAGCTTCCTGCAGGAACGTCTCGCTCAGTCAACAACAAAAGCCGCGACGGCTTCTGGATCGCATGAAGTCGAGGGCAGCCTCGATGTCTCTACAAGGCAAAAGGCCTTTGGGGCCTGGGCCGCCTGAAGTTGGTCCTGGCTTCAGCTTAAGCTGAGACAAAGACCTGGAACTGGGAACAAAGGTTCTCAAATCGATCTTCTGAAGGGCAGGCAGGCGCGGGCTTCTGGAAGAGCCACGAGCCCAACACTGAACCAACGGCACGCGGACCGAGATGAACGAACAAGCGTGGACTGCTCATGCGTGTGGAAATGACACTGGGTTGCACCGCAGAATTCCACAGGCTGGTTCTTCCCTACGGTCTCAGAGAAGGCTGCTCTCTACTCTCAGTGCGGTGCGAAACCTTTTGAGAGAGGCCGGCTTCAAGTTCTGGGCAGAGTTCAAGCTCTGGGCAACCGGCTTGTGGCCTGTGGCTGGCCTGTTGTTGAAAAGAATCTGAGAAACAAGCTTTGTGGGTTGCAAGCGTGTTCTGCGATTCAGCTCGGCTGCTGCCCAAGTGATGCACTCATCCGGCCTTGCGGGAACTGGCTACTACAACCACTGCCGACATGGAAGAAACTCTGGCATGTAGTTCCATGGGGCACCACGCTTGTCTGCACTCAATCCGCCCACAGCAAGTAGTCAACCCTTGTAAAATACCTCAGTCAAAGCAGCATCTGCCACTGGCCGGCAGGGGCCTATTCGACTCATGGTCTGCAGCCTGCTATGCTCGCAGCATGCAGCTTTGGAGCTCGTGCTTTGTCTATAAGTCGGCCTGTCCACCAACTTCCACAATGAAGGTCGTAGTCGTGGCCGCAAGAAGCAGAATTGGGGATGGATGCTGGCAAATGCTGGCAAGCCTAGCAGCTTAGCATGCAGAACTTCTTGCGATCAGCCGAGGCGAAGAGGTCTTCATGCACAGAAGCTCTGCCAGCTCTGCACCATCCCCAACATGGCACGCACTGGCTCAGGCTCAGCTGCACTCCGTCAAAACTAAGAGGTAATGACTGCACAAGCTGGGCACGAATTCGAGCACAGCAGAGATGTCGCTGCAGCGCAGAAGAACCGTAGAGTCTGTGCAAAGACAAACCTTCCCGGCATGTAGTTCGGCAAGCCACTGAAAAGCCGGCAACTGGGGAAGAACCTGATGAGAGATTATGATGCAACGCTGCGCGACTCCTGCCCGAGGAGCCAAGCATCACTTTTCTGAGATCGCTCTAGCAAGGGCTTATCGCATGGAAGCTAAAAGGGTTTGGGGGCTTGGGGTTGAGAACAAGGTCTGGGCTTCATGGCGTTGGGTCTAGGGCAATACCCCGAAGATGGATGGGAGGTTGTAAGGACGAACGCGCCCAGCGCGACTTGACCTCCATTGCTGAGTCACCAAGCATCTTTAGATACACCAGGGCTCAAATTGGGCCCCAGCACCCGCGCAGCCCGAACTTTGGCGGCCAAGTCATGAGCCGAAATCATCGATCGAGGTTCAAAGAACTAATTACTTCATAGCAAATAGACCGGCCCATGATCATTGAGCCCATGGCAAGAACCGGCCAGCGCACAACTAGCATCAGGGTCTGTATGCGCCATGCAGCACTGGAATCACCTGACACCGCTTTACCAAATTTTGCCTAGCTAAATGTGAGTGGCTTTTCATTATTATTGCCAGGCCTGAACAAGATTCTCCAGGCATTTTGCCCGGCTTACGCAGGTACTGGGAGGTGGCCGTTCCCTCTAACAGCTTTAAACATCACCTGGAGCCTTGCTGCGAGGTGGATTCTCACTTGCCTGGCTTTGTCGGCCACAAAATAGCCAACAGAGCAGTGTCTAACTATCCACATCATGCTTGAGATCTACAAGCTTACTGCTCGAGCATCAACTTGTTTTTCAAATTTGTTGACAAAATCCAGTTTCCCAAACATCTTTCTTCGGTTCAGGATGAGGTCCTCAAGATTCCTCCTGAAAGCATCTTTCACCTGCCCATCAGCTACACTGCAGGCAGACGTTGCAAAGACCTTGCTGCCCAAACAAGGCTCCGAAGTTCAAAGACGAGCACGGCAGAAAAAACCCTAAGCTTCTGCGGATGATCGTCGAGAAGCGGCGGCCCGAACGCAAGGAACCAGCGAGGGTCAATGCTGAGTTGGTGTAGAGTTGTTAAGAATGGTAAGACCTGCCCTGGAAGAGCTTCTGAGCTGGGGAAACATCATAGCCAGAACTCATGGCCAGCATACACTTCTGCCGAACAGGGCGATTGAGCTGTCCCACCTGCTCTGCTATCTGTTTACCGGGGGTCTATGGCAGTCTGCCGCAAGGAGATGCCACATGGACGGCACATGTAACTCTTGCAACATCCACATCCTCTACGATAGGGTAGAGCCCGCAGCTGAAAGCCTATTAAAATCATACATCACTAGGGACCTGATTGGCAAGAGCTGTTCAGACTTCAAGACGCCTGATCAATCATCAGGTCCCCAGACCCTTAATTTCTCGGATGCAAAAATCCTGCAAAACCCTCCTCTGGAAATAAGTGCTGGGCCTTGCTCGCATAGAGGATTTTGCCCGAGCCGCACTTCCGCTGCAAAGGCGAGAAGTAGGGAACATGTACTTATTGTCAGTCATGGTAGCTAACTCCCAAATTGCTTACTCAAGCACTGGTAGACCATCAGATACCAGTGCTTGAACAAGACGCGCAAACAAGGTACCGACATGAAGTGCTGTGAACCAATAGCACGGAACCTTGTGTGATGTTATGGACGAAGCGCACAGCAGCTGCCTGCAAGAGGTTCCTGGTAGTACCTGGTAGTGAGAATGCAACGGCCTGCTTAGCAAGCTTTTTGACATGCTGGCGGCAACTCAGATGGCTTATCACTGTCTAGAAGCGTTGCTTACAGACTAGTGTGCCGGTTGACGCCCAGGCAGGCACGCTGCAACCTTACATGAGGCTGCCAGGTGCTACTTTTGAAAGTATGTGCGCATCTTGATACAAACTTGTGGTCAGCGCAAGGCTGACCAAAGCTAGGGCCTTCTTGTGTTGCATTTTGGGCTCAAAGTCTGCAACCTATTTTCAAAACATGTTGGATCTGAGAAGCATCAAGAACTGCGCTTTGTTTCTTCCACCCGACACCCAGTCTTGCTCAGGGAAGGGACTGCTTTGCAGGGTCAGAAATATACTTAATGCCCAAACAAGCTTGTCTCAGCTGTGCCACATATCACATCCTGCATCAACGGTGTATCGCAAAGACTGACACTTGAAGAGAGCGGTCGCGCCACCATCGGCAAGATCTGCCGTTCCAAATCACCGACTAGAAATTGTGTACTGCAAGTTGTCTGAAAATCGGCAATCCCTAGTTTCGATGGACCCAACCATTCATGAGACCTGGGTGCATGCACGAACTATGCAGGGACAGTCAGCTACTCGCGGGGAACCATCATCAGCGCACGAGACTTCAACAGCCCAACAAACAACAGCAGCACGCGCGAACATTCCAATTGAGCTCTGTGCTTGCAAGCCTGCATTTTGAAGGTCATCCTGGACTGCTGCAGGCGGACACAGGGCCGATTGTTTGAACACGAACTAGCCACGGGTCCGGCGTCCCGCAGCAGCAAAAGAAAGCTGTAAGCACAGCTGCACATGCTGCTCCTTACCGTGATCCTTGTGGCTGAAATTCCAGGGCAGCGGCTTCTAACTAGCCATGGATTGGAAACGGGGCACTTGTTTGGAGCCCCCGTGCGTGAGCCTGTGAAAATGGAAATTCATTGTCCCTGCCTCCTAAAACGAGATGTTGCGGAAACCCTCACGCTCTACCCGGATTTCCCCAACCAGGCATTGTGTTCGCAATTGTAGCCATTGTGAATGACCGACAGCGAGACTGGGAAACGCATGAGGGCTCACTTTGAATTGCACTGCCATGCCAGTGAAGGCGCTTGAATGCCGTGAAGGCCGCTTCTTGGTGCGCACTTGGCTTTTGCCAGAGGGAGCGAGCAGTGCGTTGGGCATGTTACGCAACATAGCTTTGAACATCCAGAACGGTGGAACTGCAGGGATTGCGCGAAGAAACTTGCGCCCGGGCAGCCAAAATCCAGGACGTGAGCACTTGAAAACTTTGTTTTGGAAGGCAAAGGTACGCAAGCAGAGGTCATGCGCCCATCTTGGACAATTCCATCTTGTCCTGTGTCAACAGGCCATCGCTTACAGCCTGAAAAATCCATGAAAAAATCCCACATCCAGCAAAATTGAAGTCGCCTGCATGATGGGAGCGGAAGGTTGTAGCAATACTTCTCCTAATGGCTGAGCTTCCGAACCCCAACAAGGTTAACCTTTTTTGTTTTGCAAGACTGGAAGGAGTTACCTCCGGCACCCCGCCAGTCTACCCCTCTTGCGATGAGCATATTCTCTTCTGAAGAGAAACCGAGAGATGGAATAAGACCTTCGCAGCTGGTTTTCCCGTTTATTAGGCTTTGTTTCGAACAATGGCGCCGACAACACAACTTGAAATCGACTAGTTGGCATCCCGGGAGCATGCCTGTCCGGGCTTCCGTTCATTAAGGCTCGGGAGAATGTTTGAAGGTAGCTGTTGCAGTGAGAGCAGGTTGTTCTCAGCTCACGCAGGCTAACTGTGGCAGGGCAAAAGCTCAGCTACAGATCCGTGACCCACGACGTGCCAAACATCCCAAGTGGGGAATGGGATTGTATGAAGCTCATTTTTCGCTGAGGATCTTCACCCCAATAAAGAACTATTGCTTGTCACGTACAATCCGAAAGCGGTACATGCATGCATAGGTCTTGAGAACGGAATTTGCACCACGCATGCAACTTTTGTTGTGGCACCTGCTTCAACTGCGACCTGGGGTTGCAGGCGCCTTGGCCTTATTTCAGTAGCATGTCATGCACCCGCGTTCAAGCACACCACGGATGATACAAGATCATGCACGCGCGTGCGTGAGCCAAAGCACAGTATGCTTCCTGAATCAACAGGTCGGAGACAACATGGGAAAGGAAGAGGATCACTCGAGCGAACTTTTGACTTGCAACCGGTCCAAAAAAGCGCGCCAAGTGCAGCCAGCCATGCGGACATGCGCAGGGAACCTCCGGCTTGGAGGCCTCGTCCACACCCTGGTCTGTCCGGGCGCCCGGCCTCTTGCAATTCTTGTTGAGGCCATGCCTCTTCTTGCGAGGCGCCTGGGAAGGGAGAGTCTCTCCGATGAGGCCCGGCCTCCTTGCAGTCGCGGGTGTCTCCTCGACTGACCGACCCAGGTGTCTCCCCGACTTGATCCGTTGACTCTTTGCATCATGGAGCTGCTGCAATCCATGGTTTCATGGAGCGGGGCCTGGCGGGCCTGCTGGCTCTACCGCTGGGCAAGAAAGACTCGTCTCCCTGATTTACCTCGAGCATGCAGCAGCCTTCGCGTTCAGGGGCCAGCCAAGATGTGCCAGAGCTGCAAGCGTTGAGCTACTGGGTGAAGCTACTGGATGCAAGGTCAAGCAAGAGTTCTATTACCAGTTCATTGTTTCGAAAAATGCATTGCGAAAGGAATGTGCAGACACAGCAACCGCTTGTGGGTAGCAGCGGAAGCTATTACATTGGCTCACGAACCGGTCGCATCACTTCACTCCTTGTCACCATGCTGGTGCTGAAACCGCTGGCTCCCCCAGGCCTCCCAATCCATTGCTGGCCCTGATACCTTGCGGAATTCCCAAGGGTGCTTGCGTGCTCAGGCGGTCCTCTGACAGGCGGGTATCGGACACGCTGCGCGTGGATCAGCATCCTCCAAAAACACAGTGGTGAAGATGCGGCTTGAGCCTTAAGCCTTATCTGAGATTTGCACCCTTCCCAGGCCCCTGAAGGGCTTGAGCTCGGATAGGAGGTGACACGTACCCTTCAGTGACCACAGGTTGAAGTCAGCTTTCGGCTCATTTGCGTCCCATTCAAGTCTACTGAGCCAAGCAAGAAACGGCCAGATATTGGAAGCAGCCGAGAAGGACGCATTCCAAGCAGTTGAAGGTGACCGAAGAGGTGCTTTGCACCCACAATGCCAAGAGCAAACAGGTCCTTGCATGAGATGTAGCCTGCAGCGCACCTGTTTGGTGCCTGGCGATGGCTGCTACGTCTGCGCATGCCGAGGCGCCGCGACACGACCACCTGTGGTAGAATATCCACCATGGAAACCTCAGTTGCCAACATGCTATGAAAACGATGGCAGCGAAGCGTTTGCTCATAATTCCAATGAAGTCGTAACATCACTTTCATTGAACTTAATCTGCTACTCACTCCAGTCTTGCCGCACAGAGTACTTACATCAAGTAACTCAACTAGGACCCTTTGACTGCCCTATGTCATTTGGAGCGCTCATTCCTGGGAGTGCTTGTGGCGGGCTGATCTGCCGAGATACCAAACTCCTTATGGTTTGCAAGACCACGCAACTTTGGTGGATTGCGAGCTGTCAGGTCCACGGCAGAGCATGCCGGATACCCTTGGCTGGGCGTTCCCACAATTGACTCCCCAAATCATACTGGTTTTGGGAGGACTCCGGAAAGAGACCATATTTTTGAGAAACTCACCTAGGTCTTGAAGAGGAAACAATGCAGCGGTATCCTCAACGGTTGGTGCCGTTTTGCTTTGTTTCTCATGAGAAGGATGGAATCCTACAGTACTGCATGGGTGTTTATAGGAAAGCTTCATATTGAAAAGTGTCCACAGAAAGGTTGCTTCTGCCTCATGTTGTAAGCTTTAACCGTGAGGGTTGAAGGTGATTGGCACTGGAAGGATCCTTGCTTGCTGGTGTGTGTGTCTCGAAGACTAAGGCTCTGGGCAAAGCCCTTGCACTAGACAAGCGCAAGGGCCCTAGACTGAGAATGTGAAATCTGCAGCGTAGGATGCCCCAACTGCAATACTTCATCTTAAAAATCCAATCCAACCCGCTACCGTTCAAAAGGCCCCATGCCAGAGACCCGATCTCAGTTGCCAGGGCCCTTAACAACGCAAGGCATGAACGCTCACTCTGAAGCCATACAGGCCCATACTTTGATCCCCAGACCAGCATCTCGCACCTACATGTGCCCACTACGAGGGAGAGGGAAAGTCATCCGAAGGTACCCCTTGAGTTCAGCAGTCTATCACTTTCTGAGCTGCAAGATTCTGATACGCAGTCATTGACCAAGGTTACGAAGCCTGGGTGTGCGGCTTGGGGCTATTATGAATCCGCGGCTCAGGCTGAAGGATGCGGGGCAGGTGATTCCGGGCTTAAAAAACCCAAAGCTAGGTTGTAGGAATTTGGATTGCGTCAGGGGGCACAAGTAAAGCGTTGGAAGGCGAGGTCGACTAGGGGGCTTTCGAGTGAAAGAGGATGATCCTGATACTGTCCAATGACACAACATCCGCGTCTTATCGAGTGAGTGGTTTAAACATATTTGAAACATCAGAGAGGCATTACAATTCCTGTACCTGCCTTGCATCGTGATGGCCACTGGACCGACCTTTAGAATGTACCCGGAACAGCGCAAAGGGTCTTAACAAAGCTTCATCTTTAGCACTGCGATCTCTAGCACGGTGAAGGCACCTCAGGTGCCCACAGCTTGATAAAGACCCCAAAATCCATCTCGTCCCAAATTTCAGCAAAGCTGTGATCACAGGAGGAAGCCGAAAGGAATAAGACACCCGCGCAATTCAGTCAAGTCACTGCGCAGCAAATGGCACGTGTGCCTGGATCACTGATGTGTCAGTTTATCCTGTGCACGTGTGGTTATGCCTGCGAGCACATGCTGAAGATTTTGGAGATCAGGATATGGTGTAATCTACTCGTGAACTCGGGCACTTACATGCAGTCAAAATGACAACATATTGCGCCTGAGCCGAGCCCTTTCTAAAGAAAGCATATTGATTAGACGGTACCAGCCGCACACAGCCAAAGCTCACAACACAAGCAAACCTTGGAGGCCAAACCCCTTGAGAAGCAAGGGAAAGCTAGCCAGGTCTTCATTCAGGGCTTCAGTAGGATGGAGGAGGGAGGCTAGCTGCGACCACCAAGTGTGATGTGATCTAGAGTCGATATTGGGTTTCTGTTGGGGAATATATAGCAGACTATACTAGACTATCAAAGGCACTCCTACGTCTGCTCTTAATGGTCCCTTGGCAAGCCAAATCTTGACACTAGCGTGAGAGTGAGCATAAATAACTCAACCAATCCATGAGCGGATCCATGGAGTAGTCTTCTCCCAGAGTAAGTATTCATATACCAATTCCGACCACCCCTCTTCCCCTTTCATCAATTCGACCCAACCCTCAGCTTAGGACGCACTTCCTATGAAAGAATCAAATTCAAACTCCCTCCCCCACCCATCAAAAAGCTGTCTAGTATGGACCAAAATCTACCCCTGCTAGAGCTGCGCCGGCTTGAATGACAACGGCAAGTAAGTCTCAACAATGGAACATATCATAGCGTCATGTGGCATGACAGTTGTGTGTGCAAAAGCGCCCTTATGAGATATTGATTCACCTTGAATGACAACAACGTTCAGGACCATCTGGATGCTGCATGGCATGTCACACTAGATTGCAGGTTATGGGGTGAAGTGCCTCGGATTGCTGGCCAGTGCCTGCCAGAACAGCCATGCGGCAAAATCTCCACGCCGAAAAAGCTAAGCCCTGGGTCTGTGAGGGACAGGGTGCGAATAGTGTCAGGCGAGGGCATGTAGCAGACTAATGCGACAAACGCATCTTACAGCACTTCAAAATCACAAGAAGTCAGAAGGCTACCACGACTTGAGTTCTATGAAGGCTATGCTTCTACGACTGCTATCGTTCCAATAATTCAGCGCTGTAACTCATTATACATGTACCCTCACCCAAAATTTGATGTCTGAAGCTTCAGAGAGCCAGCAATGCTGCAATGACAAGGCCGAGCAGGTGACAGAGTGGACTGCGTGGCCAGGGCCCCCACACACACAGACATGAGCCATTGTCTAAACTCCTACGTAGTATCCCTTAATGACCCCCATAGTAGTCCGCGACATAATCCCCTACGCAACCCCCTTTAGGGAGTTTAGACTGCGGCTCACATGGACATGCCATTCTACAGGTGTGGCATCCCTACTTTGGGGTTCAAGGTTTGAGTTTGAGCCAAGAGGCCACGGCCTGAATACATGCAGCTTTGCTTTCCAAATACGTGTAGCGTCTCAGCAGGGAGCCCTCCACATCACCAAGACTACACTCTCTGAAAGCCAGTGACCTTCCATGATATACCCGCATACTCATAGTCAAATCTGAGCCTACTCTTCGTCACATGCTTCGAATGATATGTCCTGGAAACGATCCAGCACAACGACATGCTGCAGAATCTAGGGGCATCTACCTGCAGTCCTCCACCCCCTGAAATGTACTAACTGTCGCACTGAACCCAGTTGGCTGAGCTTGTGGGGTCCAGTACTGTGCTGGTTCTGAAGCACAAGCCCGGCGCATCGGTATGTGCTTTTGGCTTGTTCTGGGCACAGCATCCAAGGTCCCAGCTCTTTGTCTTCGGAGGTCGAGGACGCTGACGAGCCCAGCGCTGTGCTCGACAAGCTCGGCAAGTCCTGCTAACCCAGCAGGAAACAAGCTCAAGAACACATGAACAGAGCTGTTGAAGCGGCTCAGAAACTTGAACACCTTGGTGTCAACAAAGTGGTTTTATGCAACTAGACTGGACAGGAAGGAGTCTCTGCGTAAAACCCTATTAGCTGAAAATCTTCGTGTCCTTGTCGTTAGGATCATCAGCTTGGAGTTCACAAGCCTTTCATTCAAAGGCGCCAAGCCAATGTTTCAGCTAGGAAGGCCTGGGGCCAAGATCACTTCCCACGCCTCCGCCCCCGAACCGCGTGGCCTGTAGAAAGGAAGAGCTTGCAGGAATGGGTCTAAACTCAGAGCAGCGGCCTCTTGACCGAGGATGCAGCCTGCCACGATGGTCCAAAGTTGGGAGCTTGGGGCTTGTGAGGCCCAGCTAAGTATCAGACAACCCCTTTTGGATAACCTCCAACCTCCTGACACCACTTTAGTGAGTACCAGTGCGTACTTCCAGCGGTGAAATCATCAAAACACAGCCGAAAGCTTCGAAATCCCAAGATTCAGTTTGGGGTTTACGGCGTATAGGCCCCATGTGGGCTTAAATTGCCTTGAGCACCATGGGGGAACAACACTTTCTCAATCAGGGTTTGTTCGCACAAAGAGTTTTGGAAAACCCCTTTTGGCCTCGCTGCGCCGAGGAGGCTCACTGCCTCGCCTTGGGCTTCGGGTTGACAGGGATGAGGCTCAGAGTGCTGGGGTTTAGAGTTTAAGGATATTCTTATTATGCCAAGAATGCAAAGGATCAAATGGAAAAGCAAGGATCAAAAGGAAAAGAAAGTGGGAAATGAAGTGGACACTGGGATTATGTCAGAGTGCTTTAGGGATCTTTACATGATCATGCGGATCTTATCTTTTGGATGATGCAGGGAACGTATCATAGGTGGTGGTCATACAGCTGGCTTCCTTTTGGAAGTCTCCACCACAGTCTCTTAACAAGGCATCTCCTGACTCGCAAAAAGAGAACCTCATGTTCGACTGCCACCCTTTTTGACCTTGGAGTTAGGGACGTGGGGAGTTGAGAAGGTATGCGGACTTCTGCTGGAGCAGGGGCTCTGTTGGGGTTTCGGTGGTCATGGGGGGAGATGACCCACTCACTCCGCTGCAGCATCGCGAATCTTTAGACCTCAGACGAGATGGTGCTGCTCCTGGAACCCTTACAGCTTTTTGTAGACACAAAACCTTTATCCTACCAGCCATGAAATCACCCAAGCAAGGCCTGACGTATGTGTGTGGGGTGGGCCTCCCATTCCCCAAGCAAACTTCGCGCAGGGTGGTGGTGGTCTCTTGCTTTATGACAAGATACATAAGGTGACATAAGGATCCTCATGACAGGGTCACTGAATTAGGTTGCATACAGAACAGATGAAGCCTGCCAACCTGAAAAATCTAGACCCTTCTGGCGGCGCTGGCTGTCCAGGCAGGCAAGGCACTTTGTTGCCACCATGCGTCGGCGGCAACAGGCTCTGTCCATGACTACAGAACTGGGGGCTAGGTGATGCCATGACGTCTAAACTGTCAGATCTGGCTGAGGCTCGACCAGATTATGCCTTTGCATGTCCACGAAGAAAATCTCTACGCATCCTCGGTAGATGCAGAGCATTGCTCGTGTTGCAATACTCGCAGCGACTCCTGACTTTCGAGCATGCTTCTACCGCACAGCTGCATGGTAAAAGGATCGGCGGCACCATCGCATCAAAGTTGGTCATTCCTTTGCGGACTCCTGAGTCCCTCAGCAGCATGGGGAGCCTGAAACGGACCCGCAGAATCAATTTTGCTTTGTCCGTGCACTGCATCTTGCACGTGTGGAAAGGTATCCCCTCCATGCAAGAAGCCCCTCTTGTTCTTCCACGGCCTACATCCGCTATTATTGTTCATACCAGGACACCTGCTGGAGCGGAAAAAGCAAGCAAATGGCCAAATGTCTGGTGACGTCCAGTTAGGAAGTACATGCGTAAGACGGGACCTTCAAAGCTGCTGTGCCCTCGATAGCTGCGCATACAATGTTCAAGCATCCGACGCATCCGATCTCAAGAAGCCTACGACTAGTTGATCCATCTTGGACTCACGCGGTGAAACAGGTCCAGGTCAGGAACAACCATGCACCTAAGTTGTCGCAATTATGTCGGCAAGCTCCAGAGCAGCATGTGCCGTACTTCCCGCTCATTACTGTCAAGCCACAACTCATAAACTTTAGGTCCGAGCTAGTGCGGCCGCATGCCAGTCGAGCATGGCAGTCTTCTGCTCCTGAAAAATGCCGCGTATTGCCTCTGTAGCTGGGGGCCTTCTAGGCAACGCCTCCTTCAGGTGCAGGAGTACACGATAGCGAGCCTGGCACAGCTGCAGCATCAGAGACATCTTTGGGCATCCGAGCTGAGACCCAGACATCGTCAATCGAAACATCGTTGACATGTGTAGTGGAACATAGTGCTCATCGTTTGCTCTATTAACTCTACTACGTCAGCTACGAGCTAGCTGAAGTGCGCAAACCAATGGGCGATCTCTTGTCAGCCTCAGGTGGGTTGCCGATAGTGTTGCAGAGCGGGTCACCAAATCTAAGCCATCATCAGCTGCACACACCAATTATTTTCACAAACTTCCACTAAACACTGTAGTCGACAGCAACATGTTGCCGCCCGTCTTTGAAAATTGCCAGGCTGCGGATAAGACCGCAAAGGAACCAGCTAATGACTTGTACCATCCGACAAAGTTCAACTCGCCAGTGTCTCGGCAAGGGAAAGATGGAAGGTGGAAGCGCGACAAAAGTCCAGCAGGTGCCAATCAGGAAAGCTGCTGGGCACTGTGCCTGGTCCTTTCAAAAAAGCCAAGCCAAGCATGCACGCGCGTGCTTCAGACGCACGAACCCTTCAAGGCAAGGCACCCTCATGCCGCCAGGGTCGTTCCAAAGCAAGGATTGGGATGATATGCCATTCAGGCATGTTCCTCCGGCTGCTGGGCTGCCCAACATCTGCGTGGACAGGAGGCCCTGAAACACTTTACATGGGTGGCTTGAAACAAAGAACCGGAGAAATTGGCTGCACGCCACTGAGGCGGCCTATACAAGGTGCCAATGGCCTTCAAAATTTGAAGACCTTCCGCAGGAGTCATGCAACGACCCAAGTGAATTTGCCATCCCCGCATGGAGGCGGATCTGGCCGGATCTTGCTCCCAAAATCCGAAGCCGGGCCAGAAACGAATTCAGCGCACTCACTCTCCTCTCTCAGCTTTCTGTAGTCTTCGCGTCGGCAGCAACCTCTTCGCTTGGCAACCCGGAGCAAACCTCCTTGAGCACGGGGATGCTCCTCAACCTAAGACAAGGACATTTGGGCTCATGCGCACATGGTTTGGAACATGAATCCGTCGACCCCGGCCTGAAGGGGCGAGCGCACAGTGAAGCCCCTCCTCGACCGTACTTCCCGTTGGCCAGCATCATCAGCATTATTGCGAGCCATTTCTCCTTCTCCAGGCTTCTAATCTGCCCGTGCGCCCTTGGCCAAGCATTCGGGCCTTCCATGACGACTGTGTCGCCGCCAAGGCCGAAAGCTTGAGATGCGACACGCGTGCCCCGCGTACGAGGGGCCGAAGCTAATTTACGGGTCACACAGCGCCGTTGTCGCGTGGGCCTTGCATGCTATCAGCCCTTGGGGTTCCCCCCAAAACTCTTCAAAAGCATATCTTGAGCGCGAATGTTTTGCAAAACCAGCCCCGAAGCCACTCTGGGCCCGGGCCAGCGAATTGTCCAGAGTTGAGATTAGAGAAACAGTGCCCCAATGATGCTCATGACGCTGGCCTTCTCCACCCGGGGTCCGTTTCTAGGCTGCTTCTGGATGGGTGGCCAAAGTTACTATGAATTAGTATAATATACTATAGTAGTTTCTGTTTCCTTCTCCATTATCCCTATATAACTTTATGGGGCACAGGCAGTCTGGATGCTGGTCTCACAGAAACTATCCCGATTTTATATGCGTTGCTACGATGGTTTTATTGCATGTTGACTGGCCTTTGACCTGAAAGTTTGGGCTTGTCATGTTTTACGCAGCTTTTACCCAGGTGCTTCTAGTGTTTCGAGGCACTTGCGCAGCCTCAAGGTCGAATCCTTGTTTTTTTTGCTCTTTTTGCACGTTTACTGCTGATTGCCTTTTTACCTTCGGCCGGGATGGGTAAGATTTGATTTCTACTTGTTTACACTGTTTTTTGCACTTTCTCAGCTTCTTCACACCTGGTTTGAATGCCTGTAGTTTTTTCGTTTTTTTTTGGTGAATTTGTGGCATGTCATGCGAAAAAGCATTAATGTAGGTTCTTGTTTGCATGTTATGTTTTATCGTTTTGTCACGGTTTTCCTTAATTTTGCGGCCTCCACCCCCTGCAAACCCTCAAGAATCCACCAAAACCATTTGAACAACACAGAAAACAGTTGATTAAAAACAAAACATAAGCGTATATGTTTTCTTGATTCTGGGGCCTCCACCCGGTGAAAGCCTTCGAAAATCAACCAAAAACCATAGAACACCTTTGATTTTGAAGCCTCCACCATGAAAACCTTTGAAGATCCACCAAAAACAATTCAAAACAACAACATAGAACGACCATTTCAAAATGATAAGCGTATGGTGCTTTAGGTTTTTCAATGGTGTCTTATGGTTTTCCTTGATTTTGGGCCTCCAACCCCTCAGTGTCTGTAGCTTCTGATTCCATGCTGGCTTTTCAGGTGGAGTGGAATTCCATTCATGCTGCTTTGTGTCAGTATTCCAGTATTCAAACCAATTCAAGGGTGGTTTTGGCGGTTTACAGCACAAAAGCTGTACAACGAGTGTAAGTCAGAAGAAGGCTTTGAACGGTACTGCAACTACGCGCTCGGTTTCAGAGGCATTTGCAGAGCGCTACCATGGAAGGGTGGGCTGGGCAGGGGCGGCGCGCCATCCCCCGCCCCTCCCCTTTCTGCAAATCTGTTGAAAAACCGCGGTCCCTTTACCATATACATTCTGCGACATGGTTTTTGGGAATGTTTTTTTAAAGCTTCAGGGCTGGCGTTGCAGGCCCCCAGCCCCATGGGCCGGGCGCGGTTACACACCACCTGCATCCACCTGCGCTGCTCGCACCTGGGCACATCCCCTTAGACAAAAAAATCCACCAAGAATATGCCGAGAGGCACGACGCGCCCGTAGCGCGAGCGCGCCAAGGAGGGAAGGTCCTCCTTCAGGGCGTCCAATGCTGAGGTGAGGTTGGCTCCCTCCAGGACATGCAGCAGCGCCAGAGCTGTCTGATGGCCATGCCGAGTTTTGGACATGGCAAGCAGAAGCCCCGGCCGCGACAACAGCCCGTTTGCCAAGCTGATCTTGTCTTCTGAACAGCAGTGGATCAATGCCTTTGCCAGCACAGCACTTGCATTCTGATCAGTGGCTAGGTCGCAGCCTGGGGCCTCAGAAGCTGGCACAAGGAACGCTGCTGCGCAGGCGTGCCGTGGCTAAGGATTCGCTGCATCACGAAGTTTCCATACTGGTGTCGCACAAGCTGAAGGGCCTCTCTCAGCAGGTTGTCAACCATGCTGTTCATTTGCAGATATGTAACGTGCTCGAGAAGCCGTTGCATAATGCGGCATCCATAGCGGTGGCGGGCCAACTGCGACGCCGCTCGTCTGCCTTGTGATGAGATCTCATCAATGATGAACTGGCAGTCACGGGGCCGAAGCAGGGTGATAAACCTCTGTACGACGTAATTTCCAAACGGGCAGCGAACAGCTTCCCAAACATGTCCCACGATCTCCATGGCCAATGCGGCTCGCTCCTGGTCAGAGCCGCATGCGTCGATGGCTTCCTGAACACGACGACAGCCGTTCTGCTTCTGGCAGAGCTGCCACACACGGCCTTTCACAGAGCCTGCTTCGGGAGTCGGCGGCAACACTGGTCCCACGGGGGTCATCGATCTCTCAGAAAGTTCACGTCCAAAGGAGCTCCCAAAGGAAGACGCTGATGCGGTCGTGCTCCCAGTTGGCACTCGGCTGAAGCAGCTTCCGGAAGGTGTCGGTGGCAGACTTGATGTCTCGGCGTCGGTGTCCTATAGACAAGGAATAACTATCGTGTCTACACTACACCAGAGTTGCATAGTGAAAGTAAGTTTGCACTGACTGGTTTACATGTTTGACATGGCGGAATCACTCCCACGAAACGCAATTAAGGCCATGCTGGTAATGCTGACCAGGCTTTTTATTGCGAAAGAAGTGCTTGCATGGGATGGCCCAAGCATGCTTGCAGGCCTGCGTATCCATTGCCATCGTCATCAGCGCTACAAATGTTTTCTACACATCAGTGGAATTTTGTGCGTGAGATGTCATGTTCTGCGGCAATCTCATGGAAATGCTCCTGAAACGAAAAAAACATGTTGGCAGTTGCGCCTGCTAATGCCCACCCTACATACAAGTCCTGGGCTCAATGCAAGACAGGATTTTGATTTTAAACAATCTCACGGAAATTTCACTATGCAGGAAAACGGCCGCACTAATTCGCGAATGGTTTCACACTGAGTGACAAAGGCCCCAAGCACAAAGAGTGCTGCGATCTAGAACAAGCTCTAATGAAAAGAAAATGCCACACCTCTAGCCCAGCCACAACAAACGGGTGGGAGTGCAGGGAAAAAGCCTCTTCAAAGGTTTCAAAGCTGTAGTGTGCCGTACTTGCTGCTGCTGCTGCTGCTGCTGCTGCTGCTGCTGCTGCTGCTGCTGCTGCTCACCATCTGCTCCCTAGGCTTGCACAGCACATTTCCTGGTGTGGCTGGCTCAGCGGTGGCGGCTGTACTGGCTGCGCCATGATTGGCACAGCATTCGGAGTGAAGGCAACTGGCTGCCTGGCTGCATGGTGAAAGCAGACTGCAACTAAATTACACCATTCTGCCATGAAAGTTTAGGTCTAACCCACACAGCGTGCTCGACTTGAGCCAAGCCACCCTCCCTGTACGTTCACAATGAAAGCCTCAGATGGCAACTCGAATCTGTTGCAGAGTGGCAAATGCTCGTGCTCTAGCACGTTCAGCCAAGGATTAAACAGCTCAATGATTGTTTGAGACCAGGCGCAACACCAGAAGGTGGGCACATCAGCACCGGCATGGGGCTGCAGATAGCTCCGATCACCGGAACGGCCATGGCGCCGCTTGATTGCACGAAGTTGCCGGGGATCATGGCTCCAGCCCTGTCCAGTCGTCACTTTCAGAGGAGATGGCACGCTTGCTGAGCCCAAACGTGCACTCAACCAAGCAGGAGATCAAGGACGAGCTGTCATCACACCAAGCTTCACCTAATCTACGTCCGCGAAAGCACAGTTGGTCTTCACAAAGCTGAGCCTGGATAAATGCCTCGCGGGTGGATGTGAACGACTTGTGCCCACCTACTCGAAGCTGCTAAACCTACGCTTCTTGAGGCAAGCAGCTTGATGTAGTCGAGCTGCTGAACCCGATTCTCGCTGCTTATCACAAACTCTGTTTGTTTCAACTGACCTGAACAACCCTAAACCTCAACCACTTACAAGCACCCCAACTTAAACGCTAAACAACCCCAAACCCCACAGCCTAAACCACCGTGGTGTGCAGTGGAGAACTCCATCCAACTTTGAGGGTTGTGCCCTCAGCATCCTTCTTCCAAGCCTCCGCGACGAGAATGAGGATGAGAAAGGCATGGGAGGACAATGGCGCAGTAGGTTCGGGACGGGAACCAATGATGGTCTCTTTACCACCGTCTCTTTCAAGCGTTGCAAAGTTTATTGGCTAACAAACCTACCGATCTCCTCCAAACTCTCAAGGACTCTGCTGGGCTGCTGTTAAGGAACTTAAATTAAGCTACCATAATGGGTATATATAGTAAATAATAGGGTTTCCCCAATATAGTAACGTAAATCAAGTTCCTTGACAGCAACCCAGTCTGTGTGGCAATGCCAGGACAGCTCAGGATGGGATGTGGCTTGCCCGCTTGCCAGGACCGGACATGGTTCAGGGTTGGGTTCCAGATTCACAGGGCCAAGGGTAATAGGCAAAACGTAGCATTTCCTCTTGTCAGAGGGCAGGAGAAAGGGAAAAAGAAGGGCTTTTGATTTAGGCCCAAGCAAACATGAGGAAGAATCAGGAACATTCGTTTGAAAACAGAAGCCTCAGCCCTCATAGCTTGAAGAGGCCCCAGGTTCGGATCTCAAGGCTTGTCCAGTTGGGCTGCGCTACACTTGTTACCAATTTTGTCTGACTCAAAGCAAGCATGGCTACCTTGCCTGAGGCCGTGGTTTCTTTCCAGTGCAGGACAGAGCCTGGCGCAGTTGGCGCGTGACTCAATCAAATGTCGCCCACGTGTGTACGAGAATGGCTCTCGATGCCTTTCACCTGAAAATTCCAGTGGGGCTTGCCGGTGGCTCAGCTCTGCGCAAGCTGAAATGTGCAAACCTCTCGGGCAGGTGCCCCGTCGCAGGGGTGCATATTCTCGCCATGCAGGATCTGCACGAAAGGGCGATCTTTCGTCAGCCTTGCATGGGGTTGCCAACAGATTACTTCAAAACCCCTCACCACATCGCAGCCAATGCAGCAACTTTCACACACGTCCGTCACACCCTGTACTCAGACAGCGACATGTCGCCGGCTGTCTTTGAAAATTTCCCAGCTGCGGATAGGACCGCAGGGGAACCAGCTAATGACTTGTACACCAAGTTCAACTCGCCAGTGTCTCGGCAAGCGAAAGATGGAAGCTGGAAGCGCGACAAAATTCTAGCAGGTGCCACTCAGGCAAGCTGCCGTCAGTCATGCACGCGCGTGCTTCAGACGCACGAACCCTTCGAGGCAGGCACCCTCGTGCTGCCCGTAGAGATGTTCCAAAGCAAGGATTTGGATGAGATGCCATTCAGGCATGCTCTTCCAGCTCAATGTCTGCACAGACAGCAGGCCTTGAAACACTTTACGTGAGCGGCTTGAAACAAAGAACCGGACAGAATGGCTGCACGCCACTGAGGCGGCCTATACAAAGTGCCAACAGCCTTCAAGATTTGAAGGACCTCCGGTAGAAATCATGCAACAACCCAGGTGACTGTGCAGGTCACGGGAAAGATATGCAAGCACCAGTCGGAGGGGACGGCCATCTCAGCAAGAGGATGTGGCTGGATCTTTTGGTCCCACATTCCCCGGCCGGCCAGTGACTAATTCAGCGCACTCTATCTCTCCTCTCTCAGCTTTCAGCAGTTTTCGAATCTGCAGCAATCTCTTCAGGCAGCAGGCACCATTTTTCCGGTGGAGCAGGAAAACCTCATGGCACCACAACAAGCTTCTGAGTTGAACTGGAAGTGCTCCTCTGCGAATCCCTTGGCATAACACATAGCAGCATAACAAGCTGATTTTCAGTGCAAGTCAGGACATGAAACAAAAAAAACCTGCCTGTCACCCTGTTCGGGCGGTGGTCAGCTCAACGAGGAAATGTTCCTCAACCTCATTTAACGAGAGTTGTCTCAGGCGCATGAGCGATTTGCTTCACACGTGGTTTGGAACCTGAGTGACATATCCGCCAAGTGATGCCGAGATGCACGACGCGCCCGTAGCGCAAACGGGTCAAGGAGGGAAGGTCCTTCTTCAAGGCGTCCAATGCTGAGGTGAGGTTGGCTCCCTCCAGGACATGCAGCAGCGCCAGAGCTGTCTGATGGCCATGACGAGTTTTGGACATGGCAACCAGAAGCCCCGGCCGCGACAACAGCCCGTTTGCCAAGCTGATCTTGTCTTCTAAACAGCAGTGGATCAATGCCTTTGCCAGCACAGCACTTGCATTCTGATCAGTGGCTAGGTCGCAAGCCTGGGGCCTCAGAAGCTGGCACAAGGAACGCTGCTGCGCAGGCGTGCCGTGGCTAAGGATTCGCTGCATCACGAAGTTTCCATACTGGTGTCGTACAAGCTGAAGGGCCTCTGTGAGCAGGCTGTCGACCATGCTATTCATCTGTTCACATCTTGCATGCTCCAGCAGCCGTTGCATAATGCGGCATCCATACCGGTGGCGGGCCA
>CAJNIZ010025424.1:57223-70611 GCA_905231905.1 Symbiodinium pilosum
CGGCATCCATACCGGTGGCGGGCCAGCTGCGACGCCGCTCGTTTGCCTTGTGATGAGATCTCATCAATGATGAACTGGCAGTCACGGGGCCGAAGCAGGGTGATAAACCTCTGTACGACGTAATTTCCAAACGGGCAGCGAACAGCTTCCCATACATGTCCCGCTATCTCCATGGCCAATGCATTTCGCTCCTGATCAGAGCCGCATGCATCGATGGCTTCCTGAACACGACGACAGCCGTTCTGCTTCTGACAGAACTGCCAAACATGGCCTTTCACAGAGCCTGCTTCGGGAGCCGGCGGCAACACTGGTCCCACGGGGGTCATCGATCTCTCAGAAAGTTCACGATCCAAGGAACCCCCAAAAGAAGACACTGATGCTGTCGTGCTCCCAGTTGGCACTCGGCTGAAGCAGCAGCTCCCGGAAGGTGATGGTGGCAGACTCGGTGTCTCAGCGTCGATGTCCTTCACTCGAGGAGGATTGCATTTTTTGAAATGTTCAACACGGCAAATAGCAATGCAGCACGCAGGCAAAGTCTGACCCTCCGTCCTTTTTGAGTATCTAACGCAATACCGCGATTCAATGATCAAATCTGGGTCCAACAGGTCTGCTCAAATTGTGTGGGAGTTATAATGTCGGCTATTAGCCAATTACGTCTGCGGTGCACCGGCACAAAGTAGCAGAACTGCAAACACGTTACTCTACTGGAAGGAAACGGCGGCAGTTGCAGGCAAAGCCCAACTCAGATCAGATCCAGCATGTATTTATGGGCTGCAAGAGGCAAACCAGGGCTGCATCACTGGGGCCAATGCAGCCAGGCGAGGACGGCAAGCAAGCAGAACAAGGGGAGAGAAAGACTCTCCCAACCCACGCCATTGGAAGTCCACAAAAAAGACAGGGTAGGACGGCTAGACCCGAATGACATGCACACCACAGACACGCTTGAAAGCTGGAGCCGGTGGTTGCAAGTATGACATGTATCCCGCAGCCTTCCTTTGCGTGGCAGACACAAACATGTAGATCAGATATGAATGCAGAATCTTTGTCAACCACGGGTTCGCTGCGTCTGTGGTGTACATGCATCTACGCCAGTGGCAGGAAAAAAACTCTTACAAGAAAACCCAACCGCAAAACACCAAGCAGGCGCGACGCCCAGCACCCCTTTACCACCATCTACCCACTGTCACCGTGAGCTTCAGGGAATATGTCGATGCGCAATGCCCCTAATCGACATGGGGTCAAATCTGTTTTGCACATTCCATGGCTTCTTCCTTAGTGTGCCTTCTAACCTTGCATTGTCTTTTGCGATGGCCGGCAATCTCACGAAGCCGTTGAGCAGCAGGAGTGTCACGTAGACTCCAAGGCCCGCCCTGCATCAGTTGATTTCTCATGCCGTTGCCATATTCCTTGGTGAGACCATCACTCGGAATGGTGAGCCCCTGCACTCATCGGATCCAGCGATTCGCGTTGGGCTCGTACATAGCCTCCTTGAGGATCGCCACGTCTACCGCGAGGCGGCGATCCTCACCGTTGCTGATGCCGTTGAGCACATCGTACCCTGTTTTAGAATCGAGGACCAGCACTTCCTTCCACTTGCTAGCCGACCATCTCCCAGGGCAAAGCACAAACCCAGCGTCGAGAACTTCCCCCTTAAGGGCTCGTACATAGTCGCGTTGATCACGGGCTTCGGCAGCTTGAGAAATTTCAGCAGCAAGGGAAGAGGGAACAACTCGTTCCAAGACGCAGCTGCTCTGGTACAACAGACAGTTTACAGTAGCATCACCTTCCAAAATGGACTCATCCGCCACCAACACCATCATTCCACCTTGCGAGCTTCCCCTCGGCGGCCCCGCGGCATTGATCCTTGCGAGGCGTCACGAACACCGAGGAAGATCATGTTGTCCAAGTCGCCATCGATCCTCTGAAACAGGTACGAGTAGGGCTGCCGGGCCCGCTTTACAAGCTGCCCCAGATATCTCATGGTTCCAGGCTCTTTTGCTCCCGCCATCTGCTGGAGCTCAGCACGCCCCTGGCGAGCCAGCCAATTCAACTATCCTCCAATGGAGGAGATGCACTTCTTCTCCACCTCAGTCAAGGGAGAACGGCCTTGAGCATCTCGCTGCGGTGGATCCTTGACCTTCGCGGCATAGCCCTCCATGCTGACCGTCACCTTGGCATTGAGTCCCCCCTCGTCCGCAGAACTTGACGGGGCCCTCGGCTGCCAGTTTCCAATCGCCAAAGGTGAACACCAAGCGTATCCTGTCCAACACGTGCTCTGCCGAAGCGTGGAACGCGATCCGGAGGTCATCAACGTGGATGGCGAGGATGAAGGTCCCGGGGAGAGCTTCAGCACTTTAGCTCCCTCAAGCCGAGCTCCAGGACAGCTCGCTTCAGTCTCAAGTACCAAAGCCTCGGTGACTCGGCGAGACGAAGCCGCCCTTTGTCAACTTCACTACACCCCGGCAAAACTCCCCTTGGCCTTGTCCCCAAGTCTCGGCAGCATGCGTCGGTCACGTAGTCCGATAGCCCTTCGGGAAGCGAATGAAGACAATCCATTGGTCATCTAAACGCTTACCTTTTTGAAAGGCGGCAGAAATTTCGGCATATCCCATGATCCATCCCAACTGCGCCGCCAGGAAGCAGATGAGATTGTGAGTCACTGTGAGCCACCAAACTCGCTGTAGGAGCCTCCGTCGCGGGTTCCCGAGCCTCACGATCCATGTGGCCCGCCAGCGCCCACCTGGCCTTGAGGCTGGCAATTTGTTCGTGAGCACAAATCGGGATGGCAACACCTTTTCCGGCGGAATCATGGCTCCCAGTTGTACTGGTTCGACCGCGTCATGGTCGACGTACACGTCAATGGCTTTCTGCAACGGCTCTCTAAAAGCCTTCTGCCACGCCTCGTGCAGTTGCAGCCATTCATACTCTGCGCCGGGGGGAACAGGAGTTGGAGCGACAAGACCAGTCTGGTTCGATCGTCTTCGCGGCGGGGCATCGGTGAGCTTGTCGGTCACTCTCCACGGCTGTCGCGAAGCTCTCCCAGGGTGCATCAACTGTGGCCTTCAGCATCACCCTTTGACTTCGGACTGCCTCCTCCAAACGCCAGTTCCGACACGGCGAAAATGCCCGGGTGTTCGTGACTACCTAAAATATCGCGGGCCCCTGTAGTTGTAGCAGGTAGCAGAAGCTGTTCCAGCGGTGGAGAGTTCACACATAGTAGAACTCGAATGTCCGGTCTCCAAATGAAAAAATCCTGCACCCCTATGACTGGCCACTGGCGGGCGGCGCAGCGGGAACGCGTGCAGATCGAGGATTGGAGGTGGAGTAGGTGATTGATCACGTTATAGTCGTCCACGACAGCCTGCGGGTTCGACGTACCCAGAACGGTGTCCCAATTGATCCTCTCCTCTTCCTCTACGGGAAAACGGGCCCTCACTGTGCCTCCACGCGGCTCAGTTTGCACTCTGCATCTCACTTGGGAATCTCAAAACGGACTTTCTGCGTTGCGGAGGGCCTGCAGCGCCGGGGACCTCCGCCTCTCGTGAACTCTCGTCCGACCTGAGTTTCCCAACAGCCCGGTTCTCGACCATCTCCTCGTCCCCACTGAACTCCATCACCTGGGCATCGGATCCTTCGAAAAAACCCTCCATCTCTTCGATCTGTGGTCGCGCTCCTTGAAGTTCGCGCTCCACCTCTTTGAGGGCCGCCTGACAGATCTTTGAGGATTCCACCTCTTCCAAAGCCGTAAGACGCACAAACTCTAAGGGGACACCCTTTAACTTGTTCCGATATCGAATCCAAACTCCCTTGATGCTGCCCTCCTTTCGCTTCGAGGCTGCGACCACAGCAGGACCCGTCCACGAAGTCTGATCTTGTAGTCTGCGCGTTCCGTGAAGTGGGGGGCCGTATAGTAGTACACCATAGCCCCCTCAAACAGCATCTCCATGCGCGGGCGTCGGGTCTTGGAGTTCAAAGCTCGCTGCAATGTTTCATTGGAATCAGCCCAGAGGAAGGCCTGCTCTGCCGCACGCCTAATCTGTTCATTCTTCCTCGGCGCCTCGTTGAACGCGAGGTCCTTCAAGCTGCTCCAACAACGAAGAAGGGATGGCCACATCCTTTCCCAACACTATGCGGGTTGGAGAGGATTGTCGGTTTCAGGCCACGGTTGCCGCCACTATCACTCCTTGACCTCAGAACAGCCAATGAATCATCTTCGTGACCAGCAGCTTCAGAATGGCGCCACGGCGTTCCGCAAGGCGCACGTGCCACCCGCATGTCTCCGCCGCGTGCTCCCATCGCTCATCATGATGGTGGGAGGCTCAGACACTCCAACCCAGTAGTTCTTGATGAAGCGCGCTGCCAGATTGGCTTCCGGATTAGGCATCAAAGGCGCCACCTGGTACATAGAGAAGGCGTCCACCGCGTGCACCACTGGGAAGCGCTCCCTTTGCGTGTCCCAGATAAAGAACACATCCATGACCACTCTATCGTTGAACCTCTGCAGCTCCGCAAAAGCAAACCTTAAGGGAGCCGACTTGGGCAGGGCCACCGTCTCACAAATTTGACGCCGGAGGTCTCCTGCCGCTCGAATGACAGTCTCGTCGGCTTTCTGGAGGCGCAACAGCAGAAACATGCCATTATATAAGGGCTACGTGGAGCTTGGCCAGAGTGCTGCGCAGTTGTCGGGAAAGGCTGCCGCTTCCGCCTTCAAGGTAGATGTAGTCATACTGACCACCAGTGACTTCACCCAGGCGCTGGCGCAGTAGTTTCTCAGACGATTGCTCAATCTCCACCGGCACAGCCCCCCATTCTACATCAGGAGAACAAGGTTCACGGAGAGGAAGTTGGCCCGAGATTGCAAGGTCTCACCCACCATCTGGAGCACTCGGACACCCCTACCTCGAGAGCCTCACGAAAGGTTCAAACTGTCATCACTGTCCGCGCATGCCCAGCTAATGCTCGCACTTGGCATTCATTCCCAGCACATGGAACACCGATCTCTGCCCTCCGTGCCCTCCTCCGGCGGCTATCACGACGTCGTTCCGGTTAAGAAGCTGAGCGCTATGAGGCATCTGAAGAAACGCCAGTCGCGCTCATTGGGCTTATAACGCCAATCTTCTGCTCCTGCTCGAACATGTTCAGCCTGGTCTTCCAAAATGCCCTTGTCGCCTTCGAGCCCTCGGCCACGATGGACTTCGGGCCCATGTAGTCCAGCAAGGCCTCCTCGAGCCGGCACTGCTGTCTTGTGGCCCAGCTTGGGCCTCAGCTTGCCCTTATCCACGGACTTGGATCGAACTCGGTCGGCCAACTTGGACCTTGTCTTCCTCATCCTTTTCAAGAATCTCGGGCAACCTTAGGACCGGATTCAGCGCACCATCTCCGCCGGAAGTGGCCCTCGTCGACCTTGGGCTGGTGAGGTTGTTGGCGACACCACCTTTAAGGGCGCCCACCAGGCCCTTGGAGTCCTCCGTGTCCGCGAGCACACCTCCGGCTCCTTGCGATTGCTGCGCGAGGGTGGCGAAGGTTTCCGGCGGCGGAGCACCATGATCAAGGTCACAAGGGGAGGACGCAACGCTCGACATATCTGAGCCAGGCACCCGGTAGATGAAGATAGTTTCGGTATCACACAGGCATGAATTGGAGGGGTCTTTTGACGATCGTGGTCCGATCAACATCTTCATCAAGTCATCAAGAATGAGGTCTCCCGTCCGACCGTCATATTTATCAGGTGCCTGAAAACTAGCTCCCACAGCGGTCCTCTCCGCCCCGGCCCCAGGGTGTGGTCCTCATCGCGTCGGGCCCAAGACCGTAAGGCAGTTGCCGACTCGGATCCCCATTTCAACGCACCCTCCCCGGAGACGGCCGGGGATTGCTTCCAGACGCGTCGGAACAAGGTTCGTGAGTTGGCTTCATGGCGTCTGTGAACTCTGCAACAGCACGGCGTAGCGACCATCAACCGTTTGCGCTACACCATACCTACTGATCTTGAGTCGTCGAGAAGAAACAGTATGATTATCAGTGTCGATGACCATTCCCAATTGCGTACACGCAGGTTTGGAGAAGAGGGGAGGGCAATCACCAGGGACCACACTGAGCTTCAAGATGACTCTGACGCCTAAGACCGTGGCCTCAAACATGAAGGAATACTCGCTGACCAACCCATGCCCATCTCCAAAACGGAAACTCTCCTTCTCGGGAACTGTCTTCATCCAGCGGCCCAAACCCCTTAGCCTCTGAATACGGTGATTCACCCACCGAGTTCCCGCCACGGAAAGCATGCACCCCAAATCTAGAACGAGGCTGCCATGAAGTTCACGCATTGGCCAAAAGACAGAATGAGCCATCACGTCCTGTCCCCCTACGGTCATGCGACAGTCAGACAGTAATGGGCCGAATCGAAGAAGCCGGAAGTCACGTGCACTTGGTGAGACGGCCGATTGCCTCCCTTCTTCCGTGAGGGACACTCTTGTGACCAGTGCCCAAGTTCGTTGCGCAAGAAGCACGGCTCCTTCTTCTGCTGCTCCTTGACCCACGCCTTCGTCTTCTTCGAGGCACTTCACGCTGCGGTCATGTACGACACCACAACACAACTAAATCAGTGCTCCCACTCTGATGGCATGCGCTGCAGGTCTTCCACCGACGACCTTCGGAACCGCCTTCACACACGGCTGCCCGCATGACACTCCACACAAGAGAAACGCTGCCCAGCACAGCTGGGCCTGCACCCTTCCCAACGACCAAGAATGCATGGCCTTCCACAGCAGACCACATGCTCACACACTTTGACATTGTCAATGATTTCGCTGCAAGCGGTCCCCTGCAACAAGGCCAGCCCTCCTTGAGGTCCGTGTTCAGGTGAATCCCGCTGCCCAATCAAGGTCATCTCAATCTACTATTGCTGCATCTCCCGCCTTGACCATAACTGAGGCTGGGAACTCAGCCAAATCACAAAGAGTGAATGAGTCACAACGAAGAGTGGCCGAATCCCAAGGATCAGTGGAGCTTTGGTCCTCATCTTTAGGCGGACTGAAGTGCGGCAGGGCTGCCAGCCCAGCCCCGTTACAACAGAGTATGTAAATTTATGAAACGTGCTCTGTGCTGGCTGCTGTTGCCATTCGCGCCTGATTACCCTAAGCTTGGACAGCACATTGCCTGGCACGGCTGGCTCATCAGTGGTTGGCATGGCTGGCTCAGCGGTAGTGGCTGTACTGGCTGCGCCATGATTGGCACAGCATTCGGAGTGAAGGCCACTGGCTGCCTGGCTGCACGGTGAACGCAGACTGCAACTGACTTAAACCAAAAATTTTGTCATGAAAAGTTAGGACTAACCGACTAACCCACACTGCGTGCTCGACTTGAGCCAAGCCACCCTCCCTGTACGTTCACAATGAAAGCCTCAGATGGCAACTCGAATCTGTTGCAGAGTGGCAAAATGTTCGTGCTCTTGCACATTCAGCCAAGGATTTGATTAAACAGCTCAATGATTGTTTGAGGCCAGGCACAACACCAGAAGGTGGGCACATCAGCACCGGCATGGGGCTGCAGATAGCTCCGATCACCGGAACGGCCATGGCGCCGCTTGATTGCACGAAGTTGCCGGGGATCATGGCTCCAGCACTATCCGGTCGACACCGTCAGAGGAGATGGCACGCTTGCTGAGCCCAAACTTGCACTCAGCCAAGCAGGAGATCGGGTATGAGCTGGCATCACACATTACATAATCCATGCGTGCTTAACACTGTCACAGCTAGAATAGCTAGAAGCAACTGCCTGATCAGGGCAAATAGGTTGGCATCATTTGCCCCCAAGCCGCGCAGCCTGTGGCAAGGCTGAGCTTTCAGAAACCAACTTTAAACACAAAACAGTGGCCTCTTGACAGAGGATGCAGCCTGCCACACGACGGTCTTGAGTTGAGAGGTTGCCCAGCTAAGCATCAGACAACCCTTATTGAGAAATTTCGACGACCTGACATCACTTTAGAGTGCCTCGTGCACACTTCGCCCGTACCGAAGACACAGACACTCTGACACACACATGCCCACACACATGCCCACACACATGCACACACACACACACACACAATCCCGTGATCCGTTTACAGTCCAAAAACTTCGCAATCCCCGGGTAGACAGTTTGGGGCTTGGGGCATTTAGAGTCCATACTGGGTGTACAGGGCCCAATGGGCTCAGCCTCACTGCGCCAGCGAGTCTCACTGCCTCGAATTGAGCTTCGGGTTGACAGGGATGAGGGCTCAGAGTGTAGGGCACAGGCATAGGATTTCAGGGGTGGTTTGGAGGCTTCAGGAATTGTTTGCAAGACTGCGCGGGGATTGTTTTGAAGATTCTCTAGGGGGCAGCCGGAGGCATGAGAAGTATGAGGACTTCTGCTAGGGCAATGGTTTCTTTTGGGATTTTGCTGGCCATGAAGTATTGAGAGGATGTCATCGGATTCCAGGGAAGCGTATCTTCTGCAGATGCAGGCGCATTCTATCAAGTTTAACACAAGAACATTGTCTGGAGTTGGACGAGGCTTCCAAAACTACTCGCGGAAGCGCGAGGAAGACTACGAGAGCATGTTTGGAGCCGTCCCTGCCTTTCAGGTTGTGAAACATGATTGAGGCGGTGCCTTGAGGAAGGGAGCTCAGGCTCCAATTGGGAGCACTTCAAAAGAGTGACGGGAATTCCGGCTCAATGCCTATACCCTACCAGCTATGAACTTAACCAGCCAGGGCCTGACGTTGGCGCTCGTGCTGCTGGCATTGAAACACAGGGGGCTTCTACCCCTTAGTATGTTGACTTCAGGCATTCCGGTGCGAGGTCTGTGTGTTATAGTGAGATGCAATAGGATCCTAAGACTCTGGAAGCGGGCATTCGGGGCTACTCTGGCCGCCAAGGCACCGTGTTGCCTCCGTGCGCTGGCGGCAACAGGCTCTGTTCATGGCTACAGAACCGGGGGCTAGATCAGGCCTAAGCTATGGGCTCTAGCTGGGATGCGACCAAATATGTCTCTGCATGTCCACCTGAGTAGGTAAGGAGCACTGCTCGAATTGAACACTTGCAACTCCTGACTTGAGGCCATGCGTATTTGCACTGTAAAAGCTGCATGCGCGGGAAATGGGGAAAACGACATGATAAAGACGGGTCTGCATAGGTGCGACCAGACCAAAAAAAAACTCTCAAACAACCCTGCCATTTCCGCATCCGATCCACTGAGTGAGAAGGGAGCTCCTCCAACCCCCTCATTTCAGCTTCGGAGCACTGGCGATATCGCAGGGTTTCTGAGCGTCCCAAGCTCATGCATGAGCACAGTTGTGGGGAACGAAGGGGTTGCGGCCACCTGTTGTGATTAAACCTGTTCCGAGCTGTCGCCCCCGGTCTCCATCGCGCTGCCCAGCCAGTGGAACCGTGTTGCATGAGTCATGGCAATTCCTCTGTCACTTTCGGTCCCGTATTCGGCAGGTTCAAGTCCCATCTCTCGCGCCAGCATGTCTGAAGGTGAGGTGCAAATGGGTCACATTTCAGCACAACCACACCCTGCTGCAAAGCACGATTTCGCGCAAATGCAGGAGGCAGCGCAATACCCTGACCTACATCAGAATAAGGTCACGTGTGGACGCGCGGGGAAGAAGAAATGCGAACCACGGCACTGTCCTTAGCAGGACAGAGTGGAAGCTGCTGGTTGTTCAGGGCCTCCGACCTTTGCAGCAGCTTCTTCATCTGAAGGGTGGGGAGCCGACTCTCGCACTTCCTCTCTCGACAGTATAGGGAGCCTGTTGGCGGGGACCACTAGAATCTGGTCTCAATCTTAACTTGTGCGTGCACTGCATCTTGCACGTGTACAACGGCGTCCCCTCCACGCAAGAAGCCCCTCTTGTTCTTCGACGGCCTACATCCGCTATTATTATTGTTCATACCAGGACACCTGCTGGAGCGAAAAAAGCAAGCAAATGGCCAGATGTCTGATGACGTCCAGTTAGGGAGTACACGCGTAAGACGGGACCTTCAAAGCAGGTGTGCCCTCGATAGCTGCGCATACAATGTTCAAGCATCCGACGCATCCGATCTCAAGAAGCCTACGACTAGTTGAATCCATCTTGGACTCACACGGTGAAACAGGTGCATGTCAGGAACAACCACGCACCTAAGCTGTCGCAAGTATGTCGGCAAGCCAAAACAGCATGTGCCGTACTTCCCGCTCATTACTGTCAAGCCACAACTCATAAACTTTAGGTCCGAGCTAGTGCGGCCGCATGCCAGTCACTAGCATGGCAGTCTTCTGCTCCTGAAAAATGCCGCGTATTGCCTCTGTAGCTGGGGCCTTCTAGGCAACGCCTCCTTCAGGTGCAGGAGTACACGATAGCGAGCCTGGCACAGCTGCAGCATCAGAGACATCTTTGGGCATCCGAGCTGAGACCCAGACATTGTCCATCAAAATGTCGCCCACTGTGTCAATCAGCAACACCTTCGTTTGGCGTGTAGTGGAACAGAAAGGAGCTCCAGGTCCCTTTAAAGGGGTATATAGAGATATAGCCCCAATGATGGAAAATACACGTGAAACTGAAATGGAAACTGGATTACCCTTATAGTAGTCCCCTATATAATCCCTACATACCCCCTTTAGGTTGAGACTATCGTACAGTGGAGCTGTGTCTCATTGGGAGCGTTTCCGAGCACAAGCTGAGCGCCTCTGAATCCTCGTCAAACATGACCCGAGTCTGGACCTGCTCATCGTTTGCCAACTACTATTACTACAACTTACAAATACAACTACTATTACTAGAATTGCCATTATTACTATTATACCTAGTCTTACTATTTTTTACTATTATTACTATTAGAGATGGGACTGTTGCGGCCCAAGCTTTTTGACATGTTGGCACGACTGATGCCAAAGAGCAAGCCTATCATGGCTGTGCACATTCCGCAACGGTCCTATCTGTACTATTAATAACTAAGATTAATATTACTACTATTAATACGAATATCACCATTCTTACTATTAATAGTAGAATAACTGCTCTTACTATACTACTATACTACTACATTTGGTAGCTCTTGCAATTGCTGGAGCGAGCACGAGTAGCCCGCCGGAGGGCGCATGTTATCGTTGGACAGGATCTCTAGAAAGGGCGATCTCTCGTCAGCCTCGCGCAACTCGCTTACTTCAGAGCCAGTCATCACAACTGAGTTGTGGTACCAACATCTGCAGATCATTTTCACTAAACTTCAGTTAAACGCCGTCAATGTAGTTAGACAACTGGAGTCTTGACAACGCAAGTCATGCTTGCAAATGGCACCTCATCTCGTCGCGGCTCGGTGCTAGCACATACTTTATAGAATGACTTGAGAAGTCAAGACAGTAGCAGGGAAATCCCAATGGCGGCAATGTATTGCCGGCTGTCTTTGAAAATTGCCAGGCTGCGGATAAGACCGCAAAGGAACCAGCTAATGACTTGTACCATCCGACAAAGTTCAACTCGCCAGTGTCTCGGCAAGGGAAAGATGGAAGGTGGAAGCGCGACAAAATTCCAGCAGGTGCCAATCAGGAAAGCTGCTGGGCACTGTGCCTGGTTCTTAAAAAGCCAAGCCAAGCATGCACGCGCGTGCTTCAGACGCACGAACCCTTCGAGGCAGGCACCCTCGTGCCACCGGTCGGGTTGTTCCAAAGCAAGGATTTGGATGATATGCCATTCAGGCATGTTCCTCCAGCTGCTGGCTTGCCTTGCATCTGCGTGGACAGCAGGCCTTGAAACACTTTACATGGGCGGCTTGAAACAAAGAATCGGAGAAGTTGGCTGCACACCACTGAGGTGGCCTATACAAAGTGCCAACGGCCTAGTAGGAGTCATGCAACGACCCATGTGGCTTTGCCGGTCATGGGAGGGGACAGAACCAGCCCGAGATGGATCTTGCTCCCCAAATCCGCAGCCAGCTAGTGACGAATTCAGCGTGCTCTAGCTCTCCTTCCCTCATCTTTCAGCAATCTTCGCGTCTGCAGCTACTTTCACCTGGCAGCCCGGAGCAAATCTCGTTGAGGGCCGGGAAGCCCCTTAACCTCAAACAAGGACACTCAGGATTTGGGATCAGGCAAATGATTGGTTTGCTTCACAACAACTTGGAGCCTGTACAAGAACAAATCCGCGAAATCATGCCAAGAATATGCCGAGAGGCACGACGCGCCCGTAGCGCAAACGGGTCAAGGAGGGAAGGTCCTTCTTCAAGGCGTCCAATGCTGAGGTGAGGCTGGCTCCCTCCAGGACATGCAGCAGCGCCAGAGCTGTCTGATGGCCATGCCGAGTTTTGGACATGGCAAGCAGAAGCCCCGGCCGCGACAACAGCCCGTTTGCCAAGCTGATCTTGTCTTCTGAACAGCAGTGGATCAATGCCTTTGCCAGCACAGCGCTTGCATTCTGATCAGTGGCCAGGTCGCAAGCCTGGGGCCTCAGAAGCTGGCACAAGGAACGCTGCTGCGCAGGCGTGCCGTGGCTAAGGATTCGCTGCATCACGAAGTTTCCATACTGATGCCGTACTAGCTGAAGGGCCTCTCTAAGCAGGTTGTCAACCATGCTGTTCATTTGCAGATATGTAACGTGCTCGAGAAGCCGTTGCATAATGCGGCATCCGTACCGGTGGCGGGCCAACTGCGACGCCGCTCGTCTGCCTTGTGATGAGATCTCATCAATGATGAACTGGCAGTCACGGGGCCGAAGCAGGGTGATAAACCTCTGTACGACGTAATTTCCAAACGGGCAGCGAACAGCTTCCCAAACATGTCCCGCCATCTCCATGGCTAATGCGGCTCGCTCCTCATCAGAGCCGCACGCATCGATGGCTTCCTGAACACGACGACAGCCATTCTGCTTCTGGCAGAGCTGCCACACATGGCCTTTCACAGAGCCTGCTTCGGGAGTCGGCGGCAACACTGGTCCCACGGGGGTCATCGATCTCTCAGAAAGTTCACGTCCAAAGGAACTCCCAAAGGAAGACACTGATGCGGTCGTGCTCCCAGTTGGCACACGGCTGAAGCAGCAGCTGCCGGAAGGTGTCGGTGGCGGACTTGATGTCTCGGCGTCGGTGTCCTCTGGACAGGGAGGAGGGTGCGAGCTGTTCCATAATTTGCGAATCGTTCAACGATGCAGTGTGCCGAGTCTTTGTTATTCATGCTGTTCGCTCATGACTAATAATTACTGATTTACTCCCTAAGCTCGTCTTTAGGCAGACTAAATTGCGGCAGGGCTGCCAGCCCAGCCCTGTTACAACGGAGTATGTAAATTTATGAAACGTGCTCCGTGCTGGCTGCTGTTGCCGTTCGCCCCTGATTACCCTAAGCTTGGAGCGCATTGCCTGGCACGGCTGGCTCATCGGTGGTTGGCATGGCTGGCTCAGCGG